>JASDQU010505253.1:58046-70059 GCA_032191745.1 Picea mariana | reverse complement strand
CTACATAAATTGCGAAGAAGAAGAAGAAGAAGAAGAAGAAGAAGAAGAAGAAGAAGAAGAAGAAGAAGAACCATCTCAAGATGAAAATGTAGAATCAATTTCGTCTGAAGAGTTGACTCCCACGATATCATGTAATGCATTGGCTGGAATTAACACTCCTCAAACCCTCAAGATCAAAGGATACATCAAAAAGAAAAAGGTAATCCTGATTGATCTCGTGCTAAAGAAAAACCTCTGGTTCCCTTTCTGTCAATTACACTCTCTTCCTTGTCAGAACTGTATGTCTCTGTATCTTGACTCCATCACCCGGGACATATCCAACTGTACCATATTGGTACACATGCTATGCTGCAACCCAATGTACATGCCTCAGCTCAACCATGAGCTGACTTATGGTGCTCTCTGCAAAGAAAATATCTGATCAAGTACATCAATGATCCAATCAACTCCCTGTACATTGTGTGTTCCACCAAATCTGAATCTGAAGTAGAGTCACTCAGCTTCTTTAGATTTGTCATCATAGGTGTAGTCATGGACCTGTAGTCCATCATGCCATATCTCTGCAAGATCACAATTGTGTACTTCCTCTGTTTGAGGAATTTCTTGCCTAGCCTCTGCCACACCTCCAATCCCTTGGAGAATACTCAATCTCCTTATAGGAACCAAGTTTAATATGAAAAATTGAGTCATACTTCAAGCGGTAAGATGAATCACTGTCCATCAACTAGGTCTCCCTTCTGGAGACTTTACCAAAAGGAGAGAAGATCCCTTCTCTTCCTTCATTGCGAGACATACTACGCATAACACTATTGAGCTCCTGGAGTGTACACCATTGGAGATTCTTCTTGCTTGTCAATGTCATGATGAGAAATGATATTCCTCGCTTGCTTGCCATAGACTAGAAGGAAAATTATGTTGTTGTAGCTTCCTGCGGCCACCTGCCACTGCCACACTCTATAAACATACTTGTTTTCCCATGTAGCCACCTTGTACCATACAAGTCTCTAACAAAGTCTGCATCAACCTTGTAGCTGTTGCTGCTGGGGTAGCCTTGTATTTGTGTCTTGTAGCAACTTTCCTTCAACATATGACCAAAATACAAGTTTACCGATAGCTCTTCTAGGACACTTGTTCTTGTTGTCCTAAAGATAGTGATTGTTGTAGCATATAGGTCAAATATTATCTTCTAGCAAGGGAATTTGAATTAGTGGTGGATCATAAGCTCCAAACCGATTTCTTTTTCAATTGATCAACTTTCTAATGATCTTATGAAATTTTATTTTATTTTAGCATGCAACTATGACATGTATTCATGGGTGGTATGCATGCCAATGCATGTAATTCACTAGATAGGCTAAAAAACTGTAAGTGAACAACCTCATCATTATTTTTGGGCACAAATGTATTTGTGCATAGATACAATTTGGATAGGCTATGTATGCAAGTCGTGAGCACTCACATAACCCAAGTTTTAGAACTTGTGCAACCTTACTTCTTCTTAATAGATCTGAACATGATCATAATTGTATATACAATGGAATAATACCTTTGTCGATAAATACAATACTGTCACTTTCAAAACTTGTTGTCCTAACGTTGTCACAATAGTCCTTAACACATATGGAAATCCTAAAACTTCAATCTTGGATTTCATCATGAACAAGTTCTTGAGCATTTTGACCTAGGAGTTTATACAATATTCCTTCACGAGTTCCAATAACTCTAGAATTATCTATACTAGAACCTTTAGGCCATACACATACTTTCCCATCAACAAATGCTATTCTATCTCCTTTATATTCTAAGCAAGAAATGGGAACTAAATTCTTTTTCAAACCTGGTACATATAGAACATTGCTAATATGTACATTGTTACTGGATTCTAGCTCAATAGATGCTTTCCAAATTCCTTTGACTGCATAAGAGTGATTGTCCCCAAGTTCCACTTTCTGAGATCTATTATCTATTAACCGTATATCATCATCATCATTAGTAGATCCTGTTAGTGCGGAGAAATAAAATAAATCTGTGTTTTTTTTTCTTGACTTTCTTTGAGGGTTCTTCATCATTCATATCAATTGCAGAAGCATGATGCTTTCCTTTCCTCTTCTTTGCTAGTTTAGGAAATTCACTTTTGTAATGGCCATATTTATGAAAACCATAACATTGAACCTTTGACAAGTCTTTCTTCCTTTGATAATTAGGTCTTCTTCCTGAATTCTTGTTTTGAAAGCCAAATTTCTTCTTGCCACCATTCCTCTTGAATCTTGCTGCATAAACTTGAGAGTCTTCTTCCTTTTGGGTTCTTTGTTTTGACACAATCCTTGATTCTTCTTGACTGCAACATGTCCATAGTTCTTCAAAAGTAGGAAATTATTTTCTTGTGTTTATGCTTGATGCAAATGCATCCCATGATCTGGGTAGACCTTTAAGTGTAGTAGGCACGATCTCTTATTCAGAAATAGTTTCACTGATAGCTTGAATTTGATATCTTAGCTGGGAGATCCTTACAAAATATGATGCTACTGTATCGTGTTTCATCATTTTAACATCACGAAGCTCATTCTTCATGCTCATAACTTGTCTAACATTCTTGACTATAAATATATTGGTTAGGGAATCATACATTTTCTTCGATGTATCAAGATTTGAAATATAGGGAATCAAATGATCTTTGATTGAGTCCACAGTGAGACTCCTGGTAGTGATATCAACATCTTTAAACTTTTTTTTTTTGCATCATATTATGGTTCCGTAATCTTTTTCTTTCACCATATCCATAACTATGTTCTTGGCAAGGATAAGGTCAATCTTGATTTTCCACACTCTGAAGTTTGACACTCCTTCTAGCTTGTTTTCTGATTTCATAGAGGAAGCCATAGGTGTATAGAGAAGAAGAAAGCTCTTATTAAATATAAGTCTCTCGTGAAAATGATATCGAAGTTCTTCTCTTCACCAAAGCTTTGATACCATGTTGTTTTTCTAGCTTCAAATCTGATGATTAATTTCTTATGATAATGTTATCCAGATTTATGCCTTTTTACATCATAAATTAACCATACAATGAAACATACAACTAACTAACAACGGAAATAAAAATATAATCACCATGCACAAGAGACACAAGAAATACCCTAGGAAAACCCCAATATGGGGAAAAACCCAACAAACGTTTCTCTAGAAGAATTCCGTGCCAAATATGAAGACAATACAAAGATGTCCCAGCCAAACCTTTCTCTTCAAGAGAGATAGAGCAACCATAAATACACCAACAAAATAGACCAAGATAAATTCCCCAAGAGACCTTCACTGAACCCTTTCTACAACTGCCTTAGATATGCAGTTTCCTTCTTTTATCTCAGCGTACTTATTGTGTTTAAATGAGGTAAGACATCCCTTTATTTATATTGGAGAGATGACCTTTCAAGAGACACCTTTTTGTGAGGTGTATTTTTGTTGGGGTCAACTTTTCCTTTATGGAAATAAGAAAATATTAATTTAATACCTTTTGGTAGGGACAAATTTTAGAAGTCTACATATTCTTTTCTAGAATATTATTTTTCGAATATACACATTATGAAGACAAACCATAGTTACAAAAATTCAAGAAGCTAGGGGCAACCATTGAGCGCACTCATGTTGCCTTTCAGATGCAAAACACTTCAAATATGTTTCAAAACACTTGTTGACAACTTCAGTTTGACCATTAGTCTAGGGATGATAGGTGGTGTAGAAATGCAATTGGGTGCCCTGTAGCCTGGACAGTTCTTTCCAAAAATTGTTGGTGAAAGTGGGATCTCGGTCAGAAACAATAGAATGAGGCATGCCATGAATCTTGAAGATATGATCCATGAAACATTGAGCCACCATGGAGGCAGTAAATGGGTGTTGAAGAGCACATACATGAGCATACTTGGAAAGACAATCAACTACCACCATGATGATTGACTTATTGCTCGATTTAGGTAAGCCAACAATGAAATCCATAGAGATATCCCTCCAAATAGCTGGTGGAATTGAAAGTTTTTGTAGTGTGCTAGGGGATTTGACTATTCCCCCCTTGTTTTGTTGACATACATCACATTCTATCACAAAAGTGTGAACGTCCTGTTTCATACCATCCTAGAAAAAAGAACGTTTGACCCTATCTTAGGTTTTCGTAAACACTAAGTGCCCAACTGTGGGTGTGGCATGAAGCTCATAAATCACCATGGATTTAAGTTGTGACTTTTTACTTAAATACAAACGACCTTTGTAGTGAAGCTCATTATTGTGCCAAGAGTTCCCTGGGGAAACTGGAGAATTGGCTTGCAATTGTTGGACCGTACATGAAATTTTGGGATTTTGCAACCATTCCTGGCGAACAACTTGGAGCTAATATGGTAAAATGAAGGAGAGGGAAAAAATGGACCCTTCGTTTTCATATTTTTTTGAAAGAGAGTCAAGAACCAAATTGTATTTTCCTTTCTTGTAAATGATCTCATAATCATATCCAAATAGCTTAGTCACCCATTTTTATTGTTCTAGGGATGAAAGACGTTGCTCCATAAAGTACTTGAGGCTCTGATGATCTGTCTTAATTTGGAAGTGTTTCCCCAATAGATAAGGGAACCATAGATCAACTGCATGCAAAATAGCCAACATTTCCTTTTCATAGATTGATTGGCCCAAATTTCGCTTTGACAGTTGTTTTTTGGTAAAGGCCAAAGGTCAACCATCTTGCATAAGGATTGCTCCAATTACTCTCCTAGAATATTCACATTCCAGGACAAAGGTCTCTATGAAGTCAGGAAGGGCCAGGATAGGAGTGGTGTACATAGCCACCTTCAAGGCTTGAAAGGAATGATCAAATGATGGAGTCCAAGTGAAAGAATTATTTTTAAGGATAGTAGTGAGAGGTGCCATAATCTTTCCAGAATTCTTAACAAACTTGCGATAATAGCTTGTTAAACCCAAAAAACCATGTAAGCTTTTGAGAGTCTTAGGGCGAGGCCAATCCTGCATAGCTTCAATCTTCTTAGGATCCACCCTGACACCTGCCTTGCCAACAATATGACCCAAGTATTTGACTTCCGAGGATCCAAAATAACATTTAGATTATTTGAGGAAAAGTTGGTGCTAAGAGAGTAAATGAAGAACTCGATCCACATGAGCAAGATGGGCTGTCCAGGTTTTACTATAGATGAGAATATCATCAAATAAAACTAAGTCAAAATGACGGAGAAGAGAACAAAAGACATGATTCATGAGGATTTGGAAAGTGGAGGGAGCATTACACAAACCAAAGTGCATGACCAAGAACTCATAGTGGCCCTCATGAGTTCAAAATGTAGTCTTAGGAATGTATTCCTTTTTCATACATATTTGGTGGTAGCCAAAATGAAGATCAAGTTTAGTAAAGAATTGGGCACCACTTAATTCATCGAAGAGATAATCAATAGCAAGAATGAGAAATTTGTCTTTGATGGTGATTTTGTTTAGGGCGTGAAATTCAAGACACATGCACCAAGAGACTTCTTTCTTACGTACCATGACCATAGGAGAAGAATAGGGGCTAGTACTAGGATGGATAATGCTTGCGACGAGCAATTCTTGAACAATTTTCTCAATTTCATTTTTCTGGGAAAAGGGATGATGATATGGATGAACATTGGGAGGAAGGTTGTCAGGGACGAGGGGAATGGAATGATCATGAACACCACGGGAAGGAGGAAGTCCTTGGGGAGTGGAAAAAATAGTTTGATGTTTGGTGATGATGGATTGGAGGTTAGGAGGCACAAAGGGTGTCTCAGGGGCGTGAATGGAATGGAGTTGTGCAATAATGTATGAATGCCATTTTTTTAGGAGATTTTCCATGAGATGAGAACTGATGGTCTCATGGGAACCTGCTGTGATTCCTTAGAAATTATACTATTGGCCCTCCTGGTTGAATTGCAAGGTTAATTCCTTAAAATCCATGAGAATGGGGCCCATAGTCCTTAACCATTCGACACCCAACACAATGTCACAACCATCCATGTTGATAACAAACATATGAGATTTCATGTGGTACTGATCAATTTGGAGACACACATTTTCACAATGCCCCCCACATTTCATGGACCCTCCATTGGAAATCATAATTTTAAAATTGTTGATTGCTCAGATATAGTAATTAGTTTCTTGGGAAATGCAACTATGAATAAACTTATGGGTGCTTCCACTGTCAACGAGGATGATGACCTTTCGATGCTTAATGTAACAAATTAACTTGACGGTTTGGGGAGCAGAGAAGCCAGTGAGAGTATTAAGGGAAACGACCGGTTTAACTTCTGGGGGATTTGAGGGTGGAGTCAATTCAGTGGGTTCAGGTGACTCGACCACATGGGGAGCCTCAACTTCTTCTTCAGAAACATCCTCAGATATGGCCATAAAATATTTTGTTCCTTATACTTGTTCCCAAGAAAATATTTGTCATTACAATTATAACAAAGGCCCTTGAGTTGGCATTCAACCGTTTCTTCCTGGGTCAATTTATGGATCTTTAGTGGAGTGGAAGGAGGATCCGGAGTGACTTGTTTAGGGTGAGGAATGAAGGAGGGTTTTCTGGTTTGAGAAGAGACAACATGTTGTGATTCCTTAGCTCTTTTAGTAGCTTCCACCCAAATCTGGGGGAAAGCCATGAGGACATGGGCACAGATCGCATCCTTGAGGCCACTGATAAAACATTCTCAGAAAAAAGCATGAGACATGCCCTCTGTGCAGAAAGCCAATCGCTCAGAAACAACTATAAATTCTTCCACCGTGCCATATTTTTTCAACTTTGTCAAACGACTTAAATGGTGGGTGTTAGTGTCAAAGCGGTCATAAAGCTTTGCAACAAATTGTGTCCATGCCACATACCGTTGGCAGACATTTTTTCTCCATTTCCACCATTGCCAACATTCTTGATCTAGATGGAAAACACCATATCGAAGTTTTTCCAACTCATCTGTAATGTCTTACAAAAAGAAATAATGTTCCATTTGAGTTAACCAATTGGTGGCATCCGAGCCATCAAATTTGTCATGTAATTTCTACAACAAATAAAATAGAATCACACCTATTATCGCTAGTGAAAACATTGGGATTAACTTTACCTACCATTTGAGATTATTGTTAATGTGAAGGAATGTTTGATGAGCGAGTTTTGAGAGCAACTCTATGTTTCACATATATATACCTCATCTAAGTGCAGACTTGGTGCACACATGTATCAATGATATGGATTCATCATGTTTTTAGTTGCAATGAGATATGCATTCATAAAAATGTCAAATTTAAAGGTCAGATCAATATCCATGCCATCCCTATTGAAACCAATAAAATCCCTAAATTGGAGGTGGATGTTATACCATTGGCATTATCGGTGTCGACAATAGTGTTGATTTAGCATTGATAGTAGAATACAAATAATATCACAATTAGCATCACAAATAATGTCACAATTAGTGTACAAAACAACCTCTCAATTATCAATGAAAAGGAGGCCATAATTAACTTCAACCAATGCATCGAATTTAAGATTCATAAATTTATACAAATATATCTCCCTCACGTCCTTAATATTAACAAAATGTGTTTTGTTTGGTCTAGGGGGTAGATTGGTTATTCTTGTCTCAATATCGTTTATATGAAAAAATTAACATAACAAATATAGGGAAAATGATTCCCTATATTTATTTCATATTAATAAATCGTAATTATAAATTAATTATGAATTTGATGTTTATCTACTATGATTACTTAATAGATAGTTTATGTGATTATTAACTTAAAAACAACATATTAAAACATAATACTTGACTTTTCTTTATTAAGGTATGAAAGAACAATGTTGGTTTCAATGGACATAATGGTTGGCATCATCATCATTTATAAATTTTAAACTATATTATTGTTAATGAATTTTCAATTTTTGTGAAGTAATAGTTATTATTGAATTATCCATTACAATAAATTATTATTGTTTTAATGTGTTGCAAGTATTTTTAGATATATCTCAAGTATGTATTTGAAATCAAAAATATAATGTATCAATTAAGGATACATATTATATATTAAGTATTAACCAACATGTATGTGTAATTAGAAATGTACATAGCGCAAGTTAAGATTATATATATTGAAACATAGTGAATCGTGTATGGAAAACAAAAAATTTAGGGAGTATAAGTAAAATATATATATGGAAAGTAGTAGTAAATCATTGGAGTCATTGTCATCATCATCATTGTCATTATGATCCTTAACCTCCTTCTTATGAAAGCTCTATAAAAGAATTACAAAACATTATTAATATCACAACTTCTATCTTTTATTTGATAAATAAGAAGTAGTTTTTCAATATCAAGAGGGTAGAGCATGGATATGGATAGAAAAAATAAACTTGTATGATTACAGGGATGCAAACTAAGACACGACTAAGAATCAAACAAAAAGGCATAGAAGAAGACATGCATGACTTGATTGAATTATAGAGAGATAGAGAAGTTGCATGCCCATTAAATATCGTGAGTTATCTTATGTGGATCTTTGCATCCTTATCTTTGTTAGAATTTTTCGATTCATGGAGGAATTTTAAACCACTGGGAGGGTTTGATGGCACCAAAGATGATTTTTTCTCCCTCCTACTACAAGGGGAACCTAAATAGCCTCCTTAGATTATAGCGGATCTATCTTCTCATCTGATACTACTTGTGGTTACTTTGAATGTTGCTTATTGGTGGGAACATACATGTTTCTCTTTATTTATTACCATTCTTTAGGATTTATATTGAGTCCCTTGCATTAAGAAGAGACTAGGGAAGATAGACAAGCATCTTAGAGGTTTCCAGTTTTCTTGCATAATCTACATATGGATGTTGTGTTTTCGTAGTCTAATTGTTGCATGAAAGTGAGATCAACCCATTATATGAGCATATTGTCTAGAGAACCATGATTGAGGTCGAGCTCCACATAGATACATGATCCTAAGAAATCCAACCTTCCTCAAATTTAATAGATTATGTAGAAATGAACTATGACCCACTTAAATACTTAACCAAATCAACACAAATCTTCCCCCCTACTCCAATTGTTTCTTGTAGAAGAAGGATGTTAGGGTTTTTTGATTCAACTAGTTATTTGAGGGCTAGTTTTTTGAGGAACTATCCATTCCTCGATAGTTTAGGGACAATAAAATCATTATACACATGACCTAGGGGCTTGGATTTCTCTAAGAACCCCTTCAATGGACAATTGTTTACTAGAATAAACTTCAAATAATGCCTTCTACTATTACTAAATAAAGAACTAAACACTAATAGGAACTCTGACTGACATGAACTTTGACAAAGGAGCTATGACCATTAAGAACTTTGACAAAGTATGGTATTCTTGTTCCTTCATTGGTTAGAATTCTTATCTTGATGTTATTATGATCCTCTTATTCCTTCATTGCTAAGATTTCTTGCTAATCATAGTTCCTTGATGAAGGAAATCTTACCAATAAGAACTATGACTGCATAAAATTTAAAGACATGAACTATTACCGATAGGAAGCATTGTTGATAGGAAATCTCATGATAGGAACCATGACAGATAGGAACTCTCACTCACATGATCTCTGACCAATATAATCACCCCTCCCCTCTTTCTCACCCCTCACACACTTAGCTTCCCAACCCACCCTCAACCTCCCCCAACACCACCTATCCCCATCCCCTCTCCACACATCTTACAGACCAACATAGGCTGTGTGGAGAGGAGAGGGGGAAAAGAGGAATCCACCACCTATGGTGGTTTGTAGGTTGTGTGGAGATGGGAGGGGGAGGGGAGGATGGAGGGGAGGGGTGTTGGGGGAGACTAAGGGAGGGGATGGGGAGCTAAGCTAAATTTTGTTCTTTTGGTTAAATTTTGTTTTATAATTGTATTTCTGATTTTATAATTTTGTTTTTTCAAATTTTCAATTTAATATTTTCATTTTTTTCGTAAATTTTTTTTTAAATTTTGCATTACACGATTTAAAAATTAGTGTTTTTTTTATGTAAAAAATGTGTCTTTTTTTCCCTAATTTATGTAAAAAATTAGTGTTTTTAAAAAAATGCATAAATCATGGAGAGCAATAGTTTGTATAGAAATGAAATACCACAGTTTGATGGTGATAATGGTTTGAAGTATGAGATGTGGAGAAAAATAATGAAAACATTTTTAAAGGCACAATGGTATGATGTTTGGTACTCACTTGTTATAGGATAAACTAGTTCAAAGAAACTGAAGACTGCAGCCAAGAAGGAATTAATGAGAAACAACAAAATAACAATGGATTTCATCTTGGAAGGATCACCAGATCCAGTAAAAGTCAAAGTGGGACCATGTTCATCAACCAAAGAACTTTGGGATAGGCTACATAATTTCTACTTAAAAGATGTTGAGTTGGTATGGGAAGAAAGAAGTTCATCAGATCAAATAGATTCAAAAGAAGAATATTATGAGAGACACTTAACCGGTGCTTTAGACAATCTAGTCAAAGAAAGAGAGAAAAACAAGTCACCCGAGGAAGAATCGATCACGATAAAAAGGGAGTCTCAAAATCCTAGCTCTAAAGAAGTCCAACAGATGATTACAAACCTAAAAGTACAAGTAGAAGAATCCAAAAGGATTGATGAAGCATGCAAAAATTAGTTGGAAGAGAAGCTGTGATATTTGGAAGCAGAAATAGTAACACAAAGAAAGGAAGCAAAGAAGAGAGAAAATATTTTGACTAGCCATGTCAAGGAAAGATCTAAGGACTTAAATAAACTTGAAGCAAAATTCAGTCAACAGGAAAAAATACTTGAAGAAGAAATTGTCTCCTAGATGGCCCAACTTGAAGAAGCAAAGAGAAAGGAAGAATTCATGAAGATACATATGATGAAGAGAGAAGAAGAATGTGAGAAGATTGAAGAATAAGTTGTTACATCAAGAATTAAAATTTTCAAGGTCAGTAAGAATGTTGAAGAAAAAGGAAGCAACACATCACCATTAAAGAAAGATGAGGAGAAACGTTACACGTTACTGGAAAGGAAGAATGAAGAGAAGGCTAAGAGTTATGTAGAAGTTATCAAAGACTTTATCAAGAAGGAATAATGCATACCCTCAAAGGAAAACATTCCAAAAATGAAGAAGACTCAAGAAGAGGATTATAGAAGAGATATATATCAAAGAATACCCTCCACTTTCAGGGATCAAAGAATCTCCAATTATTGTGAAGGAAAAAACAGAAGAGAATATCGTGATCAACCAAGGCATGAATTCAGAAGGACTAAATCACAAAGAATATCATTCACTCTTAGATATGAAAGTTTCTTTTATGGTCATTGTTTTATTTTACTAATTTTGGACATAAATATGCATATTGCAGAGCCTCTGGGAGTATCTCAATTGGCAAGTGTCATGATATGAAGTGTTATTTTCGATGAGGTTTTGAGTTCAAATCCCCCCGAATTACCCATGCCTATGGAAGGAGCATACATATGGGACCTGGAGGTTATAGTGGTAGTGGTCAGAATCGATCTCGTGTCATGTGAGTGAAATGTTAGGATATGATGGATTGTGCTCATTTTACCATAGACAATATCACTATTGTCACCCAACCATAGGCCGAAGCCACCCTCCGAGCACCTTAACCTTGGCATAGAATTATTCTGGAAGCAAACCCTAGGCTAGATAGCCAAACAAAGGGTACCTTTCTCCAAGGATAACGCACCAAACAAGAGATGATCAGATAGTCCAAACCATAACCAAGAGATAGTCCAAGCCAAAACGTAATCTTCTAACTGCAACAACTGCAATGACAACTCTCCTCCAAACTTGCGCACAAAACTGGCTAACTGCAGTGCGCACAATTGAGCTATGTAGTTCTGAGAATGCTTGCCAGAATGAAGACTGGCCTTCTGTATTTATACTAATTTTGGCTAACTACCTGGGCCGACTTCTCATTCTGGGTACCTATTTACTCAGTATATAATATTTC
>JASDQU010505252.1:42924-58018 GCA_032191745.1 Picea mariana | reverse complement strand
CCAAATGGATCTTTAAAACCAAGCATGCAGCAGACGGGAGCATTGAAAAATACAAAGCTAGATTTGTAGCTTGTGTGTTCTCTTAGCTGGAATGAGTAGACTATGATGAAACTTTTTCTCATGTAGCCCATTATACCTCCATCCAAGCGATAATATCTATACTTAGATAGGGTGGAATATTCATCAGATGGATGTCAAGACATCATTTCTCAATGGAAAAATTGATGAGGAAGTCTATTTGGCACAACCATAGGGATTTGAGACCCATGATAGAACCAATCATGTATGTCGTCTGAAGAAGGAAATTTATGGTCTCAAGCAGGCACTTAGGGTATTGTACTCTAGAATTGACAACTATCTTCAAAGTATTAGATTTGTCAAATGTAATGCAAACTCAAATCTGTATTTACTTAGGAGTAAGGATAATATTCTCATACTTGTCCTCTATGTTGATGACCTTTTCTTGACAGGTACAAAGACTCAAAAAATGGTTGTAAGAAAAATATGGACAAAGAATTTGAGATGAAGGATTTGGGTCTCATGCATTACTTCCTCGCTCTAGAAGTCTGGCAACGTGAGGGTGAAATTCTCCTTGGTCAAGGAAAATATACAATCGAGATTCTTAAATGATTTTGGATGGAATACTATAAAGCTATGACTACTCCCCTGATCATGAATCCCAAGAAGCTAAATATCCTCGATTCAGAGGTGAGCCCCACTATCTACATGAAATTAATTGGTAGCTTAATGTATTTGGTCAATAGTAGACCTGATATATGTTTTATCATCAACACTCTTAGTCAACATATGGTAGATCCCTGGAGAGTGCATTGGATTTCCGCCAAGCATATTCTGAGATATTTGAAAGGTACGATAGATTATGTACTTCAATATAAGAAGGGATATGAAATCAAGTTGATAGGGTATTTAGATTTAGATTGGGTTGGGAGTACTATGGATAGGAAGAGTACCTCTAGTTGTTGCTTCAACAGGGGGTCAGGCATGATTTCATGGTATAACATGAAGAAAAAATCAATAGCTCTCAGTTTTGCAGAAGCCGAGTACATGGCTGCAATTCTAGCAAGTTGTGAATCCCTCTGGCTTCGTAAGATACTTGTTGACTTATTTATTTCAGAACTAAGTCCTACCACAATTTACTGCGATAATCAAAGTTCTATTAATCTCTCAGAGAATCCAGTTTTCCATGATAGATACAAACATATTAAGATTCAATACCATTTTATCATGGATAGAGTACATAAAGGAGCAGTAAAGCTTCAATACATCTCTACCCATGAGCAGGTTGCAGATATACTTACTAAGGATCACCTAAAGGCAAGTTTAAATATTTTAGAGAGGGATTGGGAGTGATTGAAAACACTTTCCTCGCTAAGAGGGAGTGTTAAAATTCTGTAGTAAGGAAATTTACCCTAAGTAGTGAGGGCCCACCAGAGTTGCATAAGGAAATTTTTACCCTATGGAAATTTTCATAAAAATTTAGAGTAGTTGGATATCAATGTAGAGTAGTTGGATATCAATGTAGAGTTGCATAAAAATTTACCCTAAGGAAATTTTTACTTATTTAAAATGATGAAATTAAGTGCCAGATCCAAGAGTTGCATAAGAAGAGGCACATCCGACCCAACTCCTCCCCTTGTGGAAACCTAATTGTGATGGTGTAGAAGAAAGATGAGACCTGACGTCTCTACATTGATTACAGAGCATTAAACAAAATCATAGTTAGGAACTGGTACCCAATTCCCTGAATTGATGACCTTCTTGACCAAATCAAGGGGGAAAATTTCTTCAGTAAGATTGACCTAAAGTCTAGCTACCAACAGGTTCCCATCGAACCAACTAATGTATGGAATACAATTTTCAAATATAAAGGTATCTTCGAATGGTTGGTCCTGCCCTTTGGCTTAACAAATGCACCAGTAACTTTCATGAGATTGATGGATGATGTATTGAGACCCTTCACCAACTCTTTTGTGGTGGTATATCTGGATGACATCCTCATCTTCAACAGAACTTGGGAGGAGCACATGCAACATATTCGACGAGTTTTGGGCACTCTGCAGCATCACAAGCTATATGCCAACTTGGAAAAATGCTCATTTGGCATGAACATGATTCAATACTTGGGCTATATTTTTTATTAGCATGGGGTACATGTGGATCCAGATAAGATCCAAGACATTTGTGACTGGCTAGCCCTGACCACACTAACCGAGCTTCAGAGCTTCTTGGGACTTGCCAAATTCTACCGAAGGTTCATGTTGGGATTCTCCCATATTGCATGGGCCCTCAGCCAAGTAACCAAGGGCGGTGGAAAGGAAAAGTTTGCATGGTGGCAAGCACAACAACAAGGATTTGATGATCTGAAGCATCGCTTGTGCTCATCTCCAGTACTCTCCTTACCCGATCTGCAACAATCATTCGAGATTGGATGCCTCCAACTATGTTGTAGGTGCAGTTATCACTCAGCACAATCATCCAATAGAATACCGTAGTGAGACACTCTCAGATATTATCTGGAAATACCCCACCTATGACAAAGAAACATATTCCATTATGCAAGCCTTCCTTCAATGGAAACATTACATTCTGGGAAAGAAGACAATCATCCACACTGATCACAAGCCTCTGCAGTTCATACAGACACAACGGAAGTTGTAGAATTACCACCATCAAAAGTGGTCCATGTTATCCCCCACTTTAGGGATAACTAAGTAGATTATGTCTCGAGGCCCATAGGTTCTAGACATGGCGTAACGAGAGCCAGATCGACTTGAGCATGGCCCTAGAGGGCCCATCCTTTCTTTTCTTCAGTGCCTCCACCTTGTCAGCAGTAGTAACATCCATCACCTCAGCCTGGTCCTATAGCAGAGATGGATCTTTCTCCATGAGGTAATGAGTCTAGGTGTCATGGTATGTGTCACTCTGATCCTCAAAACCTTTGAATATGTGCATTTAGTTCTTTTTGTTTCTAACAAGTTCTTGGATCTTATACTTATTCACTTGACCATGTCTGGGGGGAATGAAAGGATGCCCTAGTAATCTTGTGCCCATAGGTTTTGAGTTGCCACTAGGGGGAATTTATGAAAAGTCATCATCCGCTCCCATCATACTGACCACTTTCCATCTTATTCCCACTCATCCATCTCATTACATTGGTCTGGGCATTGGGTTGGAAAATTAATTAAGGGTTGCACCTTACCTTGTGGGAAGAAGGGGCTAAAGGCCCAGAGGGTAAAAGCAATTGGAAAAAGATAAAATCCTAAAAAATAAGACCTCGAGATGCTTCACCCAAGGATCCCTGAGAAAGCAGTAAAAGTCTTCTCAGCAAGAAACAAAGGGACCCATAAAAAATAATAAAACAATACCTAGTCAGAGGATAGAGGGTCTCACCACGAGCCAACCTATTAGGTCCATGGGCATCTAGCGGTACAAAACTACTAGCAGCTGGTTACCACGCCAGGGTAGTGGCTCTTGGTGGCATAGCCAAGAGAAAGGGGGTCTCATCATGAGCCAACCTTCTCATTTCCGTGAAAATGCTTGTGGGTAACATTGCCACCATTGGTCACCATGCCAAGTCAGTGCCCCCTTATTAGCTTCTTGAAAGAAAAAGAAATAAAGAATAAAGATAAAAGGCATGAATGGGCTTGGAAACATTTGCATCCAGGACAGGTGCAGCTCACCCTCTACAGAGGCACCCACATGTAAGCCATGCATTTCCTTGCTATCATTGCACCCCTTGTATAAACATCCCTTATCCACATCATCCATTAACATGAATTGGAATTGATTTCTCCCAGAAACATCCCACTTCCAGTGAACACTATCCCAATAGGACGCCCTTTCACTTTCTCTAAACTTGGCTTGCAAATTTGTATAATGTCTTTGAGCACTTAACTGAGTAAAAGGGATTTTATGCACATGTTTAATAAAATTGATGATTAGATGCGATTGACATTGCTATGATCCATGTGACTTATGAGCCCATGGAGGGCATATCTATTGATGTACAAGATCATACCCAACTGACAAGTACCATACTAGACAGGTACACATGGGGAGATGATTAGTTTGAACCTCCATGGGTCTGAGATCCCACCAGATGAATGTTGAGACCCCAATAGGGGGCAAATACAAGTCAGAGGGTTTGCACCAGTGTAGAGGAGGATGTTCCACCAGAGGCAACTGATTAGACATGTACCCAAGGGGGTTGTGCCTTTTCCATTAGGACGTTGGCCTTGGAAGGCCATGACGTCACCCAGGACGTTCATGACACCATCTAACATTTTTGGAGGTTTTGGGAGGCAGTTGTGGCGTGTGTCGCACGTGTGGCTTGTTTCAGAGGCCCAAGGAGGCCTAACGTTTTTCTCCAGGAGGCCAACCTTGCCTTAGAAAGGGATAATGTCACCCTAAAAGGGAATGACGTCCTCATTATTTGTTTGATTAGGGTTTTATTATGACATTGTAAAAATAGTATTATTATGTATTTTGGCCATGTCGACCTTTTGGTGACCTAAAATTAAATCAAGGTCATTGGTATGGTATAAATTAAGGGTTTTAACTCTCATTTTCTCATCATCTTTCACTCACACTTGTGTGAGGTCTGAAATTTGCACCCACCTTTAGGGTTTTGGGCTGAAATTATTGATGCACACTTGTTGAAGGAGTCTTTTCTTGGATATTTTCTACATTTTCTTCGTGGAAGGTTTAAAACTAGGGTTTGGCTCAATTAATGCTTGATAAATGTAAGTGAATTTCTGCAATCCTTCTTTTATTTGAATGGTTATGGTATCTTTTACTTGCATTTTAATGAAATTTGTTGGATTAAACCCTAGGGAATAAGCACATGTTGGTGTCCTTGTTTCAAGTCCCTACTAAGTTATGCTAAGATCCATTTTATTTGTTGAAGATAAATGTTAGAGCCTTGCCATAGCAACACTCTACCATTCACTCTTCAAGCTAGCCATTTTTACTTTTCTCTTTGAGCTAAAGAAGGAGGAAGACGCACTAAGGCATAGGTTTACTACACCTTAGTGAGTCATTTTCCCCTTGTTAGAATATGAATGAATGTGCTCATTTTACCATTGACAATATCACTATTGTCACCCAACCATAGGCTGAAGCCACCCTCCGAGCACCTTGAACTTGACAGAGAGAAGAATCCTGGTAGCAATCCAATAGCCAAGCAAGGATAATGCACCAAGCAAGAAGTAACCAAAGCTGATCAGAGAGTCCAACCCAAAACTAGCATAGCACCTTCCCCAGGACTTGCGCACAAAACTGCTAGACTGCAGTGCACAGAAGTAACTCTCCACGATTCTGAGAAGTGTGTCAAATGAGAGACTAGTGCCCTGTATTTATAGTATTCCTGGCAGACTTGCCTGGGTTGACTTCTCATTCTGTGTACTAATTAATTCATATTAATTATCTCTCTTCAGCCGACATCTCTTCTAGGTTTACATTCATTTCTTTTCTTTCTTACGGAACATTCTAATCTTGTCAGAGGTCACAATGGAGGTTCATACCTCTCGAAGCTATCATAATATAAACACTCCCTCCTAGCTAGGGAGGTATAACTGATAATGGTCTTGAGCACAAACAAACCATTCAACTGGTAGTATCACGAGCACCGTCATTATTATCCAACTGGATAATCTCCATGACAACTGGTACAATATCAATTGATATAACACAACTGTGTTTATCCATGATAGTACACAACTAATCAAACCGTGACACATAGTCACAAACAGTGGAACATATCCACCACAGTAGCACATCTCTACTGTCTTGAGACAGGCAGTCTCCATAACAATCATCTGATATCAATCTGCACGGAAAATATTGTTATAAAATAAACTGAATCATCTGGGCCATTCTTTCACTCACATCTGTGAGCTCTAAAAGAGTATCTACCCTCAGAGTAGAACATCAATGATGGGCTATATGGACTATTCTTCTCAAGAAAGGAAGAATGATTGTTCTGATTTCTGAGCCTGTACCATTCCTCACCCTGGGCCATTCCTCTGACACTAAACAAAGTGTAACCTGGAGAGAATGAATCTGCCCTAAGGAATGCCTATTCTCGATTGCTGAACCTGGACCATTCCCCACCCTGGGCCATTCCTCTAGCACTAAAAAAAATGCAGCCTCGAGAAAATGAATCTTCCCTAAGGAATGACTGCCCGAACCATTTCCCATGTTAAACACAAGAGGAAATGACTGTCTTGCACCAACCTCCAAAATAGACCATTCCTCATGTTAACCACAATGAGAAATAGTTGTCCTACGAGGTGGGCCAATCTTCCTGAGTAACCCTCAAGAAGAGAGACTGCCCTAGACCACTTCCCATGTTAACCACAATGGGAAGTCACTTTCTGTGGTACATCAACAATCTGAACCATTTTCCGAACTAGAAAATGTATGTCCATCAGAAATCTCAATCCACTTTCCGAACAAGAAACAATCTGCCCAAGCTGGACTATTTTTCAATCTTGAAAATGAATGTCCTCAATTTAATAATATGTCAGTGCTCCCTCCCAACTTGGAGAGTCATTTCTTCCCTTTCAACTAAGGGAGTTATTTTCATGATCCCCATCTTGTCTTGGAAATATGCAAACTTTATTCTGGACAGAGGCTTTGTCAGGATATCTGTTGTCTGCTCATCTGTGGGGATATACTGGAGCTTTACTTCTCCTTCCTGGACTTTATCTTGAATAAAGTAGTATTTAATCTCAATATGTTTCGACCTTTCATGAAACACTGGGTGTTCTGATGGTCTTATACAACTCTTATTATCACAATGTATTATGGTTGAATTTGGAATATGATCAAATAAATTGGAGATTAGCTTCCTAAGCCATATTGCTTCTATGCATGCTTCACATGCTGTGATATATTATGCTTCTGTTGTGCTGAGTGTGATAGACTTATGTTTCCTGCTGCCGCAAGATATCATAGTGGAGCCCAAGCTGAAACACATTCCTGAAGTACTCTTTCTATCTTCTGCACTTCCTGCCCAATCTGAATCTGTAAATACATGAAGTTGTATATCACTGGATGTGGTATATCTTAAGCCATAGTTTATTGTTCCATGAATATATCTTAGGACGTGCTTTGCAGCTATCCAATGCTCATGTCTAGGTTCCACCTAGAACTGGCTTGGTGTATTCACAACAAAGAAAATGTTTGGTCGAGTATTTACCAAATACATCAATGACCCAATTAATTGTCGATATAGTGATGCATCTATTGGATCAGAATTTGGATCTTTTAATTTTCTTATATCTATAGTCATAGGAGTGTCCATGGATTTACAATCCATCATTCCAAACTTTTGAAGAATATTTATTGCGTACTTTCCTTGTCCAAGGAATACTTCACCATGCTTTTGCCATACTTCTAGTCCCAAGTAATAATGCATGAGACCTAGATCTTTCATATCAAATTGAGAAGCTAGTTCCTTTTTACACTGGATGATGAGAGACTCTTCACCTGTTATGAATAGATCGTCAACATATAGTAGTAGAATTACAAGTGCATTGTCCATGAATTTGAAGTAAAGGTTTGGATCTTCATGACTTTTTGAGAAACCAAGTCTCGTTAGATAGCTAACCATTCTGGCATACCAAGCTCTTAGAGCTTGCTTGAGTTCATATAAAGCTTTCTTTAATTTTCACACGTGAGTGTCTTTGGAATGTACTTCAAACCCTCAAGGTTGTTCAATATATACTTCTTTTTCGCTTGCTCCATTGAGGAAAGTTGTCTTTACATCCATCTGATGTAAGTTCCATCCCATGGAAGCGACAAGAGATATGATAGCTCTAATGGAAGCATATATAGCAACCAGAGAAAAAGTTTCGTCATAATCTCCTCCCTCCTTTTGGGAGAACCTTATAGCTACGAACCTTGTTTTATATTTATCCATGCTTCCATCTGTTGCATGTTTGATCTTATATACCCACTTTGAAGTTACTACTGATTTTTCTTTAGGTCTAGGTACAATTTCAAATACATCATTTTTCATAATGGATTTGTGTTCTTCCGTCATAGCTTCTTTCCATTGTTTCTTTTGAACTGCTTCTTCAAATGTGGTAGGTTATTCATCTAGAAGCTTCATCATATATGCTGCATAACTTGAGAATCTTCTAGGCTTCTTACATTTTCTGAATGTTCCTTCTGGAACCTTGAGTCTTTCTACATCTTGTAAGGTAACTTTAAGCCAAGCTGGTCGTTTCTTGGTCTTAGGTACGATGTCTGAATCAATGGTCTCACATGGTTGCATAGGATTATCAGGTTGTTCCTTTTCATCATTTTGGTTTTCTGTTCTTTTTTCAATAGGTTCTTCATTCTCTTCTTCTTCTATAGTTTCTTCTATGGATTTCTTGAAAGCCATCTTTTCATTGAAAGTCACATCTCTGCTGACTTCGATATTATGTTGTTTCGGAATATAGATTCCATAAGCCTTGGATGAATCGCTACATCCCACGAATATCCCCTTATTTCCTGAGGGTTCTAGTTTATTCCTTTTGTCCTTGGGAATATGCGAGTAAACAGGACATCCAAATATTCTTAGGTTTTCCACATTAGGTTTCTTACCTGAGAAGGCTTCTTCTGAAGTCATGTCCTTCAATATGCGATGAGGACTTCTGTTTTGCACATATATTGTTGTCATGGTTGCTTCTCCCCATAAGAACATGGATAAACCTTGATCATTTAGTAGTGATTTTACTATTTCTTCAATAGATCTGTTCTTTCTTTCTACTGCATCATTTTGTTGAGGCTTATGAGGAATAGTCAGCTCCCTCCTAATCCCTTCCGATTTGCAGAATGGAAAAAATTCCTTCGAGGTGTATTCTCTTCCATTATCTGTTCTTAATGTATTTATCTTCTTGTTTGTGAGGTTCTCTATCTCTGCTTTGAATTCTTGAAACTTGTTGAATACTTCGTCTTTTGTCTTCAGTAGATATAACCAAGTCTTTCTTGAATAATCATCTATGAAGATTATGTAGTAAAGATATCCTCCTAGAGATTTGACTGGCATCGGACCGCAAACATCTGAGTGTATCAAATCTAGAATCTCCTTAGATCTGTTGTTGCTGCCTGGGAATGGTTTCTTGATATTCTTCCCAATAGCACATTCTTTGCAAATTCCTTCATGTTTAGACTGCAATTCTAGTATTCCTTCAACCATCCTTTTGAGAAAAGGTAATGCTTGATAATTAATATGAGCATACCTTCTATGCCAGAGTTCATTGGGATTGACTTCGTCATGTACGAGGGCTTCTTCATTTTGTTCTAGTAGTCTATATAGATTTCCTTCACGACTTCCAATAACCCTAGCATTCTCTATGCTGGAGTCTTTATGCAAAGATAACACTTTTCCATCTACAAAAGCTATTTTGTTTCCTTTTTCTTCTAGACAAGATATGGATACAAGATTCTTTTATAAACCAGGTACATATAAAACATTGCTTAAATGAACATTGTTACTTGTTTTCAACTTGACGGAGGCTTGTTCAAATTCTTCAACTGGGTAAGTGATTTTGTCTCCAAGCTCTACCTTGTACGATGTCTTCTTCTCATTTAGATTTGAGAGTCTGGCTTGATCTCCCATCATGTTCCTAGAAGCTCCACTATCGATTATCCACATGTCATATTAAATCGTTCCAATGAGTGCTGAGTAGTGTAGAAGACTGATCTTTTCACTGATGTCTTCGGTTGACTAGTAGTTGGTGATGCCTTGATCCAAAACTTCAACTCTGACATTTCTGTCTTCTAAGAGAGCCAAAAGGTGTGCTGAACTAGGGCGCATTTGAATATCTTTTCATTGAGTGAGATGTTCCATCACAAGGTCTCGGATATGGGATTTAGGGTTTCTGCAACTGCTCCTGCTAGTAACCCTAGCGACAGTGTCTTGGAAGCTGCTCCTACTAGTAACCCTAGTGACAGTGTCTTGGAAGCTGCTCCTGCTAGTATCCCTAGCAAAAGTTCCTCAATGAGCTCAGTATCCTAATGGCTATGCTTCCTTCTAGTAGTTAGACTGAATGAAGGAGGTTTGGGCCCATAACCTATTAAAATATGAATGAATGTGCTTGTTTTACCATTGACAATATCACTATTGTCACCCAACCATAGGTTGAAGCCACCCTCCGAGCACCTTGACCTTGACAAAGAGAAGAATCCTGGTAGCAATCCAATAGCCAAGCAAGGCCAATTTACCAATCAAGAAGTAACCAAAGCTGATCAGAGAGTCCAACCCATTAGTGGAACATCACCTTCCCTAGGACTTGCACAAAAAACTTCTAGACTGCAGTGCGTAGAAGTAGCTCTCTGTGATTCCGAGGAGTTTGTCAAATGAGAGACTGATGCCTTGTATTTATAGTATTCCTGGTGGATTTGCTTGGGCCGAATTCTCATTCTAGGTACTAATTAATTCATATTAATTATCTCTCTTCAGCCGACATCTCTTCTAGGGTTACATCCATTTCTTTTCTTTCTTCCAGAATATTCTAATCTTGTCAACGGTCACAATGGAGGTTCATACCTCCCGAAACTACCATAGTATCAACACCCCTAGGGTTGATAGGTTGAAGCCTTGCCTTAGAAACACTTCAACCATCATATCTCTCTTGTCTTTAGCCCAACCTTTATCATTTCATCCTTCAACTTTTGCAGCTAGTTTGACTCCATTTGCCCTAATAACGCACTGATCTAAGAGCTTGTACTTGAGTGATTTTGATCACAACTTCCAAATAATCTTGAACAATAATTAACATCTTCTAACCCTAGCCTAGATTAACTTACTAACCCTAATGTTGTCTTTATCCATTTGAGTTATACTTATACTTTGCAGCATTTAATCCTTTATTTGAGCAAATTGAAATATTGGCTAGTCGTTGCTTCTAAATGAATGTTGGTATTTGACATTGATGATAAATCATTATTGTTCATTGTGAATATTCTTTAGCATTTATTTTGAATTAATATATCATAATCATTGCTATTTTACATCATTGATTTGCTTCATCAATATTGTCTATCAATTGCTTTATATCAGAAAGTCCTTGATTATATGAAGTACTAACCAACAATTGATCTTGCACATATATAGTTTTCTTGTTGCTTTGTTCTGGGCAGGTACACTTCTGGTTATCTTTATCTTCATCTTTATTGGCTATTTAACCAGACATTCTGATCAGTGGTGACTTGTGAGGGGGGGAACTTTTACTTATCCATAAGCCTTTGCCTTCTCAAAACCCCAGGTCACCGGGGACGTCTCCCCTGGGCCTACCACCCTAAAAAGAAAGAGTTGTCCTATTGAGGTGAAAATGAACATAGGATAGTCTCAGTTTAGCCAGTTTGTCTTCTTTACCTTTCCTTATCCTTCCAAGTACAAATTTCATGACAACAGTCCACGTACCTACAATAGTTCCATCTCAACATCAAGTATAAAACAAGGAGCACAAATCGTGTCGCTGACTTCCTCAATCGCCATCCCATTGTTGCACTCACCACAATGCTCCATTCCTATGGGAATGAGGCATCTGAGTGGCCCCAACTTTATCAACGTGACCCTGACTTCGCCACCAGCTATCATCTCTTGGTTACAGGCACAAATGTGCAATATCCCCACTAGGAATATTTTTGCAATTTTCTTGGTTGTTTGCTTCATACAATTTGACGAATAGTTTGCAAGCACTCACCTGATATGATATAAATACTTAAAATTCAAACTCTTTTTTTTTTTTTTATATTCACGCGTACATATAACATCATAACCATAATTTTTGCACACTTTGACAATTACAAAAGGAACATAAATTGTGAACATCAAGTAAACAAACACAATGAAGGAACCTGGCATTAGTTTATGGCTAATATGGCACTGTAGAGGCTTCCTGTAGATGACAACAATGTTTATCAACTGTTCTGATCCTCAAAATTGAGCCCAAAAATGTCTATCTCAGCTCCTAATAGTCCCCATGTAGTCAGCAGTTACTCAACCTTTTTGGTATCAGACCCCACGCTTTCCACTAGCAGCTATAGTACTCCAAACTTCGACCCACGACACTATTTCAATCCCCACAATATGTAAATCAACTCAAGTGAGGAAGGACCATGTCCCTTCCAGCAGAACTCGCCTCATTCCACTACAAACTCTGCCCAAAACCTTAAAAGTGACCAACATACACATAGCTGAGACACCACATGTAAAACTCAGCCTTACTACTTAGTAAATTCACCCAACAGTTAAAGGGATATGTCCCACAGTTAATGGTTCACCTAGCAATGAGAGAATGGCTTCCCCACACCAACTAAATCGCCCAAGAGTTAAAAAGGTAGTGCCCTCCAACTTATTACTCAGCCTCAAATGATGAAATCAACCCACAATAAGGAATAATTCATCCCCTAGCTCAGAAATAGCGCCCAGACTGAAGAGATTCGACCCAAGGAACTCATACCACTTGAAAATGGGGCCCATACCTTCATATAAGCTATGATTAAAGAGGAACTCGCCCAACAAAACTTAGTCGACCTCCCCAATGATTATCACAGCCACAAAATGGAAGACTCAACTGGAAAGAAGATATAACTCATTAACCATGAAGTTCATTACAGAAATATGAAGTGATCTCTTCCCCAAGTTGATCCGGATTTGTGTAGGAACACAATGAAATATAGAAATACACATAAACACAAAGATACAGTGGAAATAAGACTTCATTTCATTAATAACAAATGACTGAAATATCCTTACAAACAGAATGGAAATAAACTAGCTAGGGTGCTGGTAGCTTATCTCTGAGAAGAGATGTGGCCGCTACTCGCATCTGTGAGAATATAATTACAATGAGGCTCTGAAGGCCCTTTTACAATAAATGAGAATGTCGAAAGTCCTAGACATCCAAAAACCTAACCCTAGGAGATGAAGCGCCAAAAGTCATGTGGGCCCCGTTTGGGTAAGTTGGTGCATCAACTTCCCGAGGTCGTAACTTTTGCATACAATCTCCATTTTAGGCATATGATAGCTCGTTGGAAAGACCTATCTGAGGCATACAATGCTTGAGACAAAATAGCATCGTTAGATGTCATTTTGTGACATCAACATACCCAAAAAAACATCGTTTAGGGCCTCAAAATGGCCCCGAAAGTTCAGGACCCGAAAAAACTGCTAAAAATAGTAAACTGTGCGAAAACTGAAGAACTGAAAGAAGCAATGGTGGGGGTCCAAGTGGAATAGGTGGGTGGCCACCAATATCCACCTAGATCATTCCTCCCCCCTTAGGAAGCAATGGTCCCCATTGCGTTGATTTCCTCCATGAGATGAGGAAACTTCTGCTGAACTTGGTCCCTGGTGAGCCATTTGCCTTGGTGAAGGAGTTGGTATGCTTTGACAACTCGATATAGCGGTATCCTTTGTTTTCGGGTGTGCTTGATCTGTGTATCCATGATCTGATTAGTTCTGGCTTGTTCCATGCAGTCTAGATTTAACTCTGTTGGTGTGAGTTGTTTTGCCATGGAGGATGTGTCTAGTAAAGGTGGAAAGTAGGGCCGAAGGTGGTCCACATTGAACACTGGGTACATACCAAGAAATGGTGGAATGCTGAGCTCAAAGGCATTTTCCCCTACAGCCTTGGTGAGGGTGTACAACCCATATCGAAGTGGACAAAGCTTGTGGTGGGGTCCAGCGAGGCGCTCCTTTTGCAAATGCAACCACACTTTGTCACCCACTTGGAAGTTGTGTGGCGCCCGATGTTGACCATGTCGTTTCTTGTACTTAGCATTGGCTCTGTCCAAGATGTCATGAACCTGTTGGCGGATGTGTTGAATGTGCTCAATGAAGTTGTTTTCCTTATCTACCTCAGACTGAACATGAGTTGAATCTTCCTGAGTGGCCACAAATGGCATGGCTATGTCAATGGGACATAGTGGCTGGAATCCCAAGCCCACTTGAAAGGGGTTGTGGCTAGTTGAGCTATGGAGAGCCCGGTTGTAGCTGTGTTGTACATAGGGGAGGCTCTCATCCCATGTGAGTGGATTCTTTGAATTGTACATGTGCAAAATGTGTACGATCATCCGGTTGACGACCTCTGTCTGGCCATCAATTTGCGGATGGAAAGTTGTGGATTGGTGAGCTTGGTGTCCAACATAGACCAGAGGCTAGCCCAAAATGTACTGAGGAACCTACTGTCCCGATCTGAGATGATAGACTGTGGGATCCCAAAGTGTACCCACACTCGTTCAAAGAAGATTTTAGCAGTGGCTTCTGCTGTGATATTCTTCTTGCAGGCCATCATAATGGACATCTTTGAGAATCGATCGACGACCACAAAAACACAGTCATTTTCCATGCTTAGTAGAAGGAAGGCCCGACATGTAATCCATAGAGATGGATTCCTAAGGTCGACTAGGGGTAGGAAGCGGAGTATAGAGGCCTTGCTTCTTTATGTTCGGTTTGGAAATGGCGCAAGCAGTGCAGGACTTGATGTACTTCCCGACATCTTGTCGAAGGTTCGGCCAATAGAAATACTTTTGCAGTACTGCCACGGTTTTCTCAACCCCGAAATGCCCAGGGACTCGACTGTAGTGTGCCTCCCAAATCATCTTGGCATGCTCACTTGAAGGAACACAAAGGTGTCCCAAGTGACAAAGCAGGGCATCTTGGAGGCGAAAATTGGGAACTTGCTTACCGTCCAAGAGTGTATTGTATGTGTAGCCGAATTCTGGATCACTTTTGTAGAGAAGTGGCCAATCGGAAGTCTCGTGCCCACAAGAGTTGAGCACAGTGGTTAGCTCCATGATGGGTGGTCGACTGAGGTAGTCTGCAACATTATTGGTGCTGCCTTTTTTATACTTAATGTTCAAATGAAACTGTTGCAGGTATGTGTACCACTTCTGATGGAGATCGTTCTACAACTTCCCTTGTGTCTGTATGAACTGTAGGGGTCAGTGGTCTATGTGGATGACCGTTTCCTTTCCCAGAATGTAATGCTTCCATTGCCGACAAGCCTGCACAATGGAATACATTTCTTTGTCATAAGTGGGATACTTCTGGACTATGTCGGAAAGTGTC
>JASDQU010505252.1:11937-42301 GCA_032191745.1 Picea mariana | reverse complement strand
TAACAGATTCAACCATCTATCTACGACATATGCATCTATTTGGCTGTCAAATATGGGAATGTCAAAGTTTACTTGTACCTTAAAAGGAGTGGCACCTCCAGAGTGGCTTATGGATGTCGATGCATCACCAGTCGGAATCCGTTGAAGAATCTGGGCAAAGTTGTCCATCATCGCATTATTTTGTTTCTCGAGGGCCTCCTCGAGCAACATTTTGATAGGATCTCCTGCTCCCTCATCTTCCTTTTCTTCCCCCATGGGTGGTCATCGGGGTTTGCGAGGTTGATCTTGCAAAGGTTCAACCATATCGAGCCCCAACTCCTTATACCCTGATCTCGTTGGGGACATGCAAAGAAGGATCGAGAATGAGTAGACCGCTCTGATACCACTGATCCAGATTTATGTAGGAACACAATGAAATACATAAATACACATAAACATAGAGATGCAGCGGAAATAAGACATCATTTCATTAATAACAAATGACTGAAATATGCTTACAAACAGAATGGAAATAAACTAGCTAGGGCACTGGTAGCTTATCTCTGAGAAGAGATGTGGCCGCTACTTGAATCTGTGAGAAGATAATTACAATGAGGATCTGAAGGCCCTTTTATAATAAACGGGAATGCCAAAAGTCCTAGACATCCAAAAACCTAACCCTAGGAGATGAAGCGCCAAAATTCATGTGGGCCCCGTTTGGGTAAGTTGGTGCATCAACTTCCCGGGGTCGTAACTTTTGCATATGATCTCCGTTTTAGGCATATGATAGCTCGTTGGAAAGATCTATCTGAGACCTACAACAATTGAGACAAAATAGCATTGTTAGATGCTATTTTGAGACATCAAAATACCCAAAAAAAATCGTTTAGGGCCTCAAAATGGCTCCGAAAGTTCAAGACCCAAAAAAACTGCTAAAAATAGTAAACTGTGCGAAAACTGAAAAAATGAAAGAAGCAATGGTGGGGGTCCAAGTGGAATAGGTGGGTGGCCAAAAATATCCACCTGGATCACAAGTATAGCTAGGTTGTATAGTTTCAACACCAAAACTAGAAGCAATGAAGGTTTTCTCCAAAACCCTAGACTCTCTTCTCAAGAGCTATCCAAAATCTTTTTTCTCAAGTGACAATGTCAAGAATGAGGGGAAACTCCTCATTTTTCCCTTTTATGTTCACTTCAGCCTTTTTCCCACTCCTTTATTATTTAATTAAAATAAAAGTCACTTTCGTGGGTTTCTCACTTTATAATTTTAAAGTGACTTTTTAATTAGCCTAGGACCTTTGTCCCCTCTTTCTCACTTTTACTGTATAAAGTTCTCCTAGATGAATTATCTCCCCTAGTACACTTTTCTGCCTTAGCCCATGGGAACTTAATTAGGCTAGCATAATTCTCCACTTGTGACTCTTAAGTGGATGGGGACATCACAGTCCTGCTGACCCAAGATTGCTTGTCCACAAGCAATTTCAATCCAGGATGTTGAAGCACATGTTCGCCCTCCCATGTGGCATCTTCGATAGGAAGATCTTTCCATTTAACAAGGTACTCTTTGATAGTCCTGTTTCTCAGCTTTCATTCCCTGCCCTCCAAAATTTCTTTAGGAACCAGAACCAACTGTCCCTCTTCATCTAATGGTGGCAACTCGGTAGAAGTGACAACATGTTGTCCCAATGCCTTCTTGAGGCATGAAACATGGAAAACGTTTTGTATCCTGCATCCCTATGAAAGTTCTATCTCATAGGCCACTTCCCCAATCATCCATTGAATGTTGTAAGGTCCATAAAATCGAGGTTTCAACTTCTCCGCCCCTCTCATTTTCAGTGACGACTGTCAATAAGGTTGTAGGTGAAGGTACACCAAATCCCCCACCTAGAAGTTGCTCTCCACCCCGTGTCGATCTACATACATATTCTGTTGATTTTGAGCCATCTACAAATTGTCTTTGAGATTCTTAAGGATGTGTTGACTATCTTGAATCCAATCTTTGGCTTTTGGGGCCTGACTCTCCCCAAAGATCTGGTCAACAAATGTAGGGACATCGTATCCATATAGTGCCCTGAAGGGTGACATTATGATTGACATATGATAAAACATATTGTAACATTGCTCCCTGAGATGAAACCATTTAATCCAAGCCTTTTGTTTTCCTGATGCATATTTCTTAGATACCCTTCAAGCCATTTATTCACGATCTTCATTTTCCTGTCAATTTGGGGATGGTATCTTGTGCTAGGTGTTAGTTCGGTCCCGACCAATATGAAAAGTTCTTTAAAAAATCCTCCCATGAACTGACTGTCCCTATCGCTCACGATGGTTCTGGGCAAACCATGCAGTTTGAAAACCTCCCTAAAGAATAATTCTTCCACCTGTGTTGCTGAATATTTAGAAGGGATGGTGAAGAAATGGGAAAATTTTGTGGGCATGTCCACCACCACATATATACAATCCTTACCCCGTGCCTGTGGTAGCCCTATAATGAAGTCCATCGATACACTCTCCCATTTTTGTTCTGGAATGTGTAAAGGTTGAAGTAACCAACTGGATGGGTGTGCTCTGCTTTGTTTTTGTGACAACTAATACATTCTTTCACAAATCTCAGAACATTGTTCTTGAGGCCCTTCCATGCAAAACTTTCTTTGATCTTCCTGTAAGTTTTTAGGTAGCCTGGATGTCCTGATAATGGTGAACTATGGGTTGCATGCATGACCTTATCTTTTAGATGAGATTCTAGAACCAAGTAGATCTTGTCCTTGTAATAGATGATGTCATTGATCACTCTATAACGGTCATCCTGGATTTGGCCATCTAATATCTTGCAAGAAAATTTATTTTTTTAATACTCTACCAAGAAGAGAGCTTTCCAATCTGTTGTCACATCCATGAGGGAAAACATGGGTGGCATCCTAGAGAGGGCATCCGCCACTATGTTATTTTTCCATTTCACATACTCAATCGAAAAATCATAGGCCTAGATATTGTTGATCCGCTTTTGTTGTCACTTTCTCAATTCATTCTGATCCATGAGGAACTTCAAACTGTTATGATTTGTCTTTATTTTGAACCTGTTCCCCACTAGGTACTATTTGAATTTGGCCAAGGCATGCATGATGGCCAACATATCCTTGTCGTAAACAGAGTAATTTCGCTCATACTCCCTAAGTTTGCGACTCTCAAAAGAAATGTGATGGCTATTTTTCATTAGCACTGCTCTTATCCATGTCCCTGAAGAATCACACTAAGCACGAATGGATGAGTGAAGTCTGGTAAAGCTAGCACAAGACTCGAACTCATTACCTGCTTCATGTTTTCAAATGTCTCTTGTGCCTCATCTATCCAACTGAAATCTCCCTTCTTAGTGAGATCTGTAAGAGGTTTCGTCAACTGTGAGAACCCCTTAACAAATTTCCTGTAATAAGTGCAGAGGCCTAGGAAGCTCCTCAGTTCGGTCACATTTATATGGGTTGGCCACTCTAAAATTTCCTTGATTTTCTCCTGGTGAACTTGGACCCCATTTTCCCTGATTATATGCCCCAAATAAAGCATCTCAGTTATACCAAATTCACAATTACACTCTTTATTGTAGAGCTATTGATCCTCCAATATTCCCAGCACCTTGTCCAAATGCCTGAGATGTTCCTCCCAAGCCTTGCTATAAATGAGGATATCATCAAAGAAGACTAGTAAAAATTTCCGCAACTGCTTATTGAACACATGTTTCATGCAAGACTAGAATGTAGAGGGAGAATTGTTTAGCCCAAATGGCATAAACAAAAACTCATAATGTTAATAATGACATCAGAAAGTAGTCTCTGTGATGTCTTGTTCCCGAACTTTAATCCGACGGTATCTTGAATGAAGATCAATATTTGAAAAGTATTTTTCTCCCCTCAACTCATCCATCATCTCATCAATCCTCGGAATTGGATACCTGTTCTTTATGGTCTTCTTGTTAAGGGATCAGTAATCAATATACATCCTCAGGGTACCATCCTTCTTCTTGACCAACACTACTAAAGAAGCAAAGGGACTAGAACTAGGCTGGATGTGACCCATCTTCAGCAACTCCTTGATTGTTTTAGCTATCTTGTCTTTGTACATATTGGTATGGCGAGAAGGGTTGGTTATGACTGCTTGAACCCCTTCTTCTAATTATATAATATGCTCAAACCCTCTATCTGGGGGTACTCCTAGAGGAATGTCACCAAAACCTTTTGGTGTTTATGAAGTAATACCTGAATTTCGTGTGGATGTTGTCGATGACAATCTGACATCTCCCTATCATAGATGTAGCACTCCACTGCCCATTCTATGTCTCCATTTTGCATCACTGCCTCCATCTTGTGGGATGATACAATCTTGGGTGGATACTGGTGCATTTTCCGTAAAACTACCTTTTTTCCATTTGGTCCTGTGAATTCCATTTCCATGGCCCTTTGATCAGTAGTGTATTTCCCAAGGAAGTATAGACACTAAACCCCGAGTACCACATTAGTATCTGGCACATCCACCACAAATAAATCATTTGTCAACATATATTCCCCATGGTTATTTTCAACTTGGGAATCCATCTGATACATTCCATTTGATGGCCATTGGGTATGATCACTATGAACCCCTCAAATTCCTCTACCAGGATCCCTCGCCTCTCCACCAAGGCTGCATCTATAAAATTGTGGGATGCCCCACTATCAATCAACAATGTAACCTTGTGCCCTTGTAGGACCCCTCTGACTCTGAATGTGTGGTACCTAGGAAGTCCTAACATGGATGACATAACATGGCCTTTAGTCACATCTTGTGATGTCTCCTCACTTGATGCCTGGTGTCCTTTTTCATGTTCCTTCCCCTCATCCTATGTATCACTGTCACTGTCAAAATAGACCTCGATGTAATGAGCCTTTCCCACTTTGTCCTTCCTCGCACACCTGTTTCCTGGAACCCAAGGATCCTAACAATTGAAACATAGCTTCTTCTTCCTCAGGTCCCTTCTAAGCTCCTCATCCAATCTCAGTTTTCCTTCCTAATCCTTTTGAAATGGTTTGACTTCCTTCTTCTTCTAGGGGAAAGTGGGTTTAAGAGGGAACATACTCTTAGGAACGACATCCTTCGTGTCCCTATCTCTGCTAACTACATCCTGCAGGGTGGCATGCTTATAAGCCTTGACCTAGCCACGAAAGGGTTCAGATAACCCCTCAACAAACAACGTCACTAGTTGTGCCTCAGATATTTCTTTCACCATCACCACTAATCTCTGGAACTTACAGATAAATGCCTCAGGTATGCCTGTCTACTTGAGCTGATCCAACTCTCAAAAATGAATATCGGGGTGTCTCCTGTCAAACCTCTCGATGATCCTCTATGTGAAGTCAAGGTATGATGTGATTCCTGCATGACACAACGTCACTAACCCATGGTACCACCACTCATGGACCTCACCATCTAAGTGTAGAGTAGCCAATTTAATGACCTCCATCTCTGTCATTTGTTGTAGCTAGAAATATGTGTCCAGCTTTTGCACGCAAGTCCTTGTCGAACATTTTGATGACCTGTCAAAGCTGGGAATGGTCACTTTCCCCAGTATCTTCTAAAGCTCATGGTTGGGTGTTCTTTTATCCCCTCTAGGTCGATTCTTCTGTTTAAGGTGGAAAAATTTAGTGAAGGACATAGCTACCTGAAATTTATTTCCCAACCTCCTGTACTACTCCAAATAGGTCAAGTAAGAGTCATCTTGCTTTTTTGGCCCCTCCGACTCTACCCTACCACTCAAGAGATTTGGCATGGTGAGTCTGGGTGTCTTGGTGTATAAGTGAGGGTGGCTCTACATGGTAGTGCAAGAATAAGTCCCTTCCCTGTTGTTAGAGCCCCTTTCACCATTCTGATTTTGTTTAGGTTTCCCTTCTATGATGTTAAGTGATAGCTTCCCCAATAGTTCCATCATCATCTTTTGGCCCTTGGCCAAATCGTTCATCATTTGGAAGAGGTTTCCAATTCATGGGTCTTATTCTTCCCCCATGTTCTCCTTCCCTTTACCTGCTCTAAAATGTGCTACTCCTTCTTCACCCAATACCACTTCTTCTCTATGCCCTTGAGGAGTTTCTTGAGATCTGTACCTACATCTTATGTATGTGACATTTTTTTCATCTCCCCTTCTCATAAAAATTACTCAAACATGCCCTCAAACCCCACAGTTGTCAAGGAACATGCTATGATACCATTTTAATATCCCCACTAGGAATGTTTTTACAATTTTCTTGGTTGTTTGGTTTATACAATTTGACGAATAGTTTGCAAGCACTCATTTTATATGATATAAATACTTAAAATTGAAACTCTTTATTGTTGTTTTATATTCATGCGTACATATGACATCATAACCATAATTTTTGCACACTTTGACAATTACAAAAGGAACATAAATTGTGAACAACAAGTAAACAAACACGATGAAGGAACCTGGCAGTAGTTTATGGCTGATATGGAAATGTAGAGGATTCCTATAGATGACAGTGGTGGTTATCAGTTGTTTTTCTCCTCAAAATTGCGCACAAAAATGTCTATCTCAGCTACTAATAATCCCCACACAATCAACAGTTACTCGACCTGTTTGGTATCTGTCCCCACGCTTTCCACTGGAAACTACAATACTCCAAACTTTGACCCACAACACTATTTCAGTCCCCACAATATGTAAATCGACTCAAGCAAGGAAGGACCTTATCCCTTCCACTAGAACTCGCCTCAATCCACTACAAACTCTACCCAGAACCTTAAAAGTGACCAACATACACACAGCTGAGATACCACAGGTAAAACTTGGCCTTACTACTTAGTAAATTCGCCCAATAGTTTAAGGGATATGTCCCATAGTTAATGGTTCTCCCAGCAATGAGAAAATGACTGCCCCACACCCACTAATTCACCCAATAGTTAAAAAGGTAGCTCCCTCCAACTTATAACTTAGCCTCAAATCATTAATTCGACCCACAATAAGGAAGAATTCGGCCCCTAGCTCAGAAATAGCGCCCAAACTGAAGAGATTCGGCCTAAGGAACTCATCCCACTTGGAAAATGGTGCCCATACCTGCATATAAACTATGAGTAAAGAGGAACTCCCCAACAAAACTAAGTTGACCTCCCCAATTATTATCACAGACACAAAATGGAAGACTCGGCTAGAAAGAAGATATAACTCAATAACCATGAAGTTCATTGAAGAAATTTGAACTGATATCTTCCCCAAGTCTAGCTAGGGTGTATAATTTCAACACCGAAACTAGAAGCAATGAAGGGTTTCTCCAAAACCCTAGACTCTCTTCTCAAGAGCTCTCCAAAATATTTTTCTCAAATGAAAATGTCAAGAATAAGGGGAAACTCCTCATTTTTCCCTTTTATGTTCACTTGAGCCTTTTTCTCGCTCCTTTATTATTTAATTAAAATAAAAGTCACTTTAGTCTGTTTCTCACTTTATAATTTTAAAATGACTTTTTTATTATCCTAAGACTGTTGTCCCATCTTTCCCACTTTTACCTTATAAAGTTCTCCTAGGTGAATTATGTCCCCTAGTTCACTTTTCCACCTTAGCCCACGTGAACATAATTAGGCTAGCGAAATTATCCCCTTGTGACTCTTAAGCTGATGGGGACATCACAAAATGTCACCGATTTTCACATCCAGGATGGATTGTTATGCCATCTATGCCACCTTTGTGTTCCCACAAATGAGCATGCAAATTTGATTTGGGAGCCTCACTACAGTCGGATGGCAGGACAATTTGGCATGGAGAAAACAGTAGTCGTTCTAGAGAAACATTTTTATTGGACAAAAATTCCATAAGACGTCAGCAAGTATATCATATCTTGCACTGCCTATTCCATTTCCAAGCTAGCCATGAAGAAGTAAGGATTATACGCCCCTCTTCCTAGTCCCGAGAGGCCTTGGGAATCCATCTCGATGGAGTACATGTCTGGAATTTTGTCCACCAAGCACGAGAATGATTGTGTATTTGTGGTAGTTGATTGGTTTTTGAAGATGACCGTTATCACATCCTGTAAGAAGAGCATCACAACAACAGATACTGTGAAGATCTTTTTCGAATGGGTGTGGGTCCATTTTGGGATACCACATAACATCACCTCAAATCGGGACAACAGTTTCCTCAACACATTTTGGTCAAGTCTTTGGTCACTTTTCGACACCAAGCTTACTAAATCCAATAATTTCCACCCCCAAACTAATGGCCAGACATAGGTCGTCAATCAGATGATTGTGCACATCCTACGCATGTACAACTCTAATCATCCACGTACATGAGATGAGTGTCTTACCTATTTTCAACACAACTACAATAGGGATCTCCATAGCTCCATCAGCCATAGCCCATTTCAGGTGGGGCTGGGATTCCAACCCTTGGGACCCATTGATGTTGCACTACCTCTTACAACCACACAGGAAAAATATTCCCATGTTCATCATGAGGCCAACAAAGCCACTAGATTCATTGAGTGGATTCAACACATCCGCCAATAGGTCCATGAGATTTTGCAGAAGTCCAATGCTAATCACAAGCAATGCCATGATCAACACTGGGCACCGCACCAATTTCAGGCGGGAGACATGGTATGGTTACATTTGTAGAAAGAGCGCCTTACAGGGCCCTATCGGAAGCTCTGCACACTTCTCTATGGACCTTACACTATCACCAAGGTTGTGGGTAGCAACTCTTTTGAGCTCAACACTCCATCCTTCCTTGGATTGCACCCAGTGTTCAATGTAGACCTCCTTCGACCATATTTTCCACCATTATTGGACACCTCAGAGATTACAGAACAATTAATGCAAACATATCTCAACCATGACTGCATGGAACAAGCATCCACTGATGAGATAGTGGAGACACAGGTCAAGGGCACTCACTAGCAGAGAATCAAACTTTATTGGGTTGTCAAGGCAGGGAAACTCCTACACCGAGGCAAGTGTCTCACCCGAGGCAAAATTCAACAGAAGTTTCCTCACCTGATGGGGGAAATCAATGCAATAGAGACCATTTCTTCCTAATGGGGGAGGACTGATTCAGGTGGATATTGGTGGCCAACCACCTATTCCAACTGGCTCATGTTGACAGTTTTTGGTTCAACACGTTTTTCTCTAATGATGACATTTATTTGTAAATGTGGGTTCTGCACTTTCGGGACTATCCTGAGTCCCTACAAAACATCCAGGTGGATATTGGTGGCTTCCGACCTATTCCAACTGGCTTATTTTGGAAGTTTTCATATCAGTACATATGAAGTTTTTTTTAGGTCTTGCCACTTTCAAACTATTGACAAAGTTAGAGTTTTATGAAATAATGTGTATTTCTCGAAAATACCTTTCCAATGGGCTATCACATACCTAAAACGGAGGTCATATGCAAAAGTTACGACCTCAGGAAGTTGAGGTACCAACTTACCATCGGGGCCCACATAACTTTTGGTGTTTCATCTCCTAGGGTTAGGTTTTTGGATGTATTGGGTTTTGGCACTCATGATTAATGTTAAAAATTCCTCTGGAGCCTCATTGTAATCATTCTTCTCAAACGAATGTGCGTAGCATCCACATCTCTTCTCAGAGATAGCTACCACCATTCGAACAAGTTGTTTCAATTCTGCAGTTTTACAGTTTCAACCTATTTTCTTTATTCAATAGAAGTTATTTTTCACTGGATATCTATTGTTGTTATCTGTACCTATGTGTTATGGTATTCAATATGTTATTCATTTCGTTCCGCTCATAAATCCAGATCAAAGGGTGGACAAATATCTCAGATAAGAGATGAGATTTCTTATTGTTTTTTATTCAAGCTATTGATGAATAAAAGAAGATTTATGTTACTGTGCATTGGTGTGGTTTCTCTAATGATATTCTTGTTTTAATATATATTATTATCAATCTTGTTTTCTTTACAATTTCTTGTTTAGGAATTAACGATGCCCAGGGTCAGCTGAAGCATTCAAGCGCACCACGCATAATTAAAAAATATATCTAAAAACGACCAAATTTCAAGCCAATTTCAAATTTTAATTCAATGAAAATGAAAATAAGAAGGTAATAAACAATTTACCCAGTATCTTCTATCCCGAGGAGGCATGGTTCCACTGTGGAGAAGAAATGAAAATTTGCGATATTTTTCAAAATTTAGAAATGTGTGGATTCTACCAGTAGAGCGGCCATGGAAGGAGAGTGAGCACCGATGCTTGTCTAAGAGCTTGGAAGCACATAATGAAGTGTAATAATGAAAATCAGTTTGGAATTTTTTTTATTTTACCCTACATCAATGCACCCGACAATGATATGCACCAGGGCATCATGTGTATGCACATCAGGGTGCTTTGTTTAGAGTGGACCATGGTTATGTATTTTTTTGTTTATAATGGATAACGATGCACCTTAATAGTTCAACATCGGGGCATTATTTTTATGTGTGAACACGTGTGTATGGACCTTACAGGTGCACCAGTAAAAATACATCTACGAAAACTTTAGACCACCCACCTTTTCTAACAACCTCCACTATAAACATAGAAGGGAGGTTCTGGAAGGTTCCACAAAATCCTTCTCTACAAGGTGTTTTCCTTGTAGTCATCTATATATCAGGCCATTAGGTAAAGGAGAACCCAATATCAAGTCAATTAAATGTTTGTCCTGGCAGTGCAAAGGCACCCCTGTGGGGAAAGTGAATATATCTTTGTATTCCTATACAATCTTGTCCACCTATTTCTACTATGTAGAGAGGCCCTGTGCTGAGGTGGTGGAAATTGCAGTGATCTTAATTCATCTTCTGACTAAATCATGAAGAGGACAAATGTTCCAATCTAATAGTTTACCTTTTGAAACTACTTTTCTTAGATCAAGGAAAATGCAGTAGTTAGGACTGCCTCTGGTATCCTATAAAGATAGCCTCCCAAAGTAACAATGACACTATGAGCCCTAGATTCATAAGCATCATGACATTTCCACATATAGGATTTTCCTAAAAGAACATCACAAAATTCAAGTGGGAAAACATCATACAGTACCTCATCTTTGGAGGGCTTGATGTCGTAGGACGAGTGACATTGCTAGCTAATGCGAAGGTCTTGTCCCTGGCTCAACCAACCAATGATGTATGGTTGGGGTGTGACATTGTCAACAACTTCAACCTCTTCACGACCTTAGTCGAGAGTAGATTATTTTAGCTATCGTTTTCAACAATGAAATATAGTGGAGTCCCCTTCACCCACATCTATGAATGGAATAGGTGCTTCCCCTCCTCAGTATCCTTTGAATACTCTAGTTGGATATTTGTAATTGCAATGGTAACACTAGTTTTTACATCAAAGATTTGTTTTCCCTTATCTTTCTCTAAATCAGAGTCTAATTTGTTTTCTTTTAGCTCAACCAATAATTATTGTTTAAAATGACATTCATTAGTGTTGTTTTAGGGTATTTTGTGGAACTCGTACCACTTTCCATTTCCCTTCTTCGACTTGCAATTACCCTGCTTTGCCTACAACTTGGATTGGTTTTCTGGAGGTTGGTTATTCTTTATTTTTCCTTTATTTTGTGAGTTGGAGCCACCTTTACAATGCCTCTATTGCGAAGAATTTTCAAACCCAAAATACCACTTATTCCTCTTCTTACATTTCTGCTTGATTTTGACAACATATTGATAAGAAACGACTAGTGAGGAAATCTCCAAGAAATCCATCTATGTTTGGATGTATGTGTGTAGGCCATTGTGATACTTCAAACCTATATGTCGCTCAGAGTCTTTGATACCCAATTTTGAGTGGAAGGTATGAAATATATTGGTGTACTTCAACATTTTCTGGTCTCTCTCATGACGCAAAGTTTTCCATCTCATGTAATATTCATCATAGTTTCCAACAAGGGATATTTCCTCCTTGAGTGCATCCACAAAAGATTCTCAAGTGGGTTTTGTCCTAAATTTTGTAGACTCATCTCCATCATGTCTCTCCCAGTAACGTTTCCACCAATATTTGACATGGGGAAGGGCCTTAGAAAAGAGGAAAAGTTATAGAAATTAAAGACAACAAAAGACAGCCTAAGACTGACCCAAACTAGGAGAAAAGATCCCCAATATGGTTGCCAATTCTGTTACAGGATTTTTCCCTTGTGACCTTGGGTCATGTCACAATAGAGCGAGACCATATATAAAAGGTAGAACCTACCCTCACACACACCAATGCTATGAGAAAATAACTTCTTTGAGAAGAGAAAGAGAGAGATAAAGAAAGATAGGCCTCACACCTTGTATCCTACAGTTGATGTCGATCTCCACTCTCCACCTTTGATGTTGCTTCTAATCTCTACTGGTATCAACCTGCAAAAGAAGACCGAGACTATGTTGCAACAAAGTAGTTATGAATTCAAATCATACATATAATTTGCAAAAATTCAAATATGTGAAGAAAACTAACATATATCAACATATTGAACTAAATTTACACATGTATGGAGGGAAAGAGAACTCCTTTATTGAAAACGATAAAAGTGGGTAGTTATAACCTGACTCAAACCGCCGACACTGCCTCAAAACCAACCAACCAGGTTCCTCCACTAGTCCTTCAAACATTAACTCAATAAGATGGCCCTTCTTTGGATGACCCAAAAAGGATAGGAACACACCCTATGGTCATATAAGGGAGAAGAAGGAGTACTGGAAAGAAAGTTCTAGATCAGAGGATGCTACTTAGAGGATCAAGAAAAATAGGGAATCTTCCAAATTCGTTAGAATAATATTCCACCTAGGTTTTCCCCCTCATCCATGCCCTCAAAGGTTCCTTTATACCATCCTCAATGGATTGAGGTGGTTTAATTCCTTTGTTTACGGGTGAAAGGGAGTTTGGAAACAAACCCAACCGAAAACCCACCTGAAAATGTGGATTATTTTATTTTTTCATATTTTTTGAGGGCATCCACGAGTTGAAAACTAGAAAGGCACGTGCATCTATGGTTTGCACACTAGTGATCGAAGGATGGAAACAAAAATGTTGTTTTTTAGATGAGTTTGATGCAGGAGGATTCGATTTACATTTGGAAGCTAGGGAAAATGACAGAGCCATCCCACAAATGCAATGATGTGGAAAATTGTGGTATAACAAATACCCCCTAATGTGTGAGGTAAAAAAGGCAATTGATGACCGAAATACATTATGACTCTGAGAGGCAAGGATGAAATGAAGTAGATCCAATGAAAGTTCCTGAACAACTGATCCAAGAACAAAAACCGTCAGCAGAGATTAAGTAAGAGTATTCTCTTCCCAAGTTGGGCATACCCATGCTCAAGAGTGATGTAAGGATGGTCCCCAAATCAAGTACATTGCAGATCCATGGCATGTATGAAAGTATGACAGATGTCCATGGCCACGAACAATACACAATGGATCCATGCGACATATATAAAGTAGCAATCATGGCCATGAATACATAGTGGATCCATGCGAAAAGCATATCATAGGCACGAATGGATACACAGTGGACCTATGTCTCAAAATCAAAATCAGAGGATATCTAGAACCAATGGAGTGAACAAGTTGATCCTCTTCAAGTACCAATGTATGAGGGGTGGTACAATATGTCGGGTAGGAGCATAAAAGATGTGATGCTCGTACTTCACCCGAAGTCTTCAAAATGATCCATCGTGGTATGAGTTTACACCATGTGGATAGATGTGTTGGGGTTGAACATAGTGATACACCATTTGATTACCATTCATTGATGTATATCGTTAACAAACATGAGACGAACCACCAATGATGATAATGGGTGTCAAGGTACCATGGTACAATATAAAAAGTGTGAATGAATGAGTTGGCATCGAACAACTGGTACAATCTATTGAGCAGAGGACATTGATGTATTCCCACTATCAATAGTGAGGGAAATTTCCACTTATGACTACAAGCCCCAAGGTACCACAAATAACTATATATCCCTATTCTGGAGAAAGATATGTTGAAGTCAATAGGAAGAGATCCACTGGAAGGAAGGAATTAAGGCATCCTCCATCATCCAACACGAGGGGTAGTAAAAGGCCAAATATTTGGAAGGACTCAAATGAACAAATTGTAAGGACCACATTGAAGTACAAATCCGGCATGCACCAGATGGAATAGAACATGAAAAAGACTCTCTGAATAATAACCAATAATGGAGACTACTGACAAAGACGAGGAATCCACCAATGGGGTCAAATGGAAACCAAGGTACCACACGAATCCCTATGTGTGATGATTGTTGTTTACGTCAAACACAAGGGAAACCGCTTAGGCAACAACCAATGATGGTTTGTCATCTATTGAGTAGAAGATCACCTATAAATAATGGAAATAGGCCCAGGGTGCAACTCTAGGTCATACTCTTAAAGCAATGTGTCAGAATCTATAAGAGAAGACTTGCTAGAAAGAAATCAATGAGGGCCTTCTATAGTACCATGAATGGAATACAAAGATACTTGTGATGATGAGATGTACTTGAATGTCACAGGAAGGCCGACTTGAAAGGTCAAAGACTTGCTGCAGAATGGCTAAATCAGGATAACACTTCCCTTGAACAAAAGAACGACACATTATGTGACTTAAGCAACATGGATTACCAACTGGGATATGTTCGTGACATAGGAGGCATCAACAAACACTCCATATGATTGGAAGAATATCCAACCGGAGGATATTATGCTCAACAATGAGAAAATTTCTCCTAAAGCCACACTAAACCAAAAATATTGAGACATTGACTCAAAGATTATGCTTTGATAAATGGAAACATGACAGCTACCAACAAAAGAGATAGACGTTTTCCCCCCTCTTTCTCTTTTTTTTTTGTTTGTCTTTTTCATAATATTAAATCCCGAAAAAGAATAAAATAATGTTATAGTACAATGGAGGAAATGAGTGTTGTAGGAAAGAAAACTAATTCCAAAGTGCAAGGACGCATGTGCAGGATAATGACAGTTAGGGGATGTTTCCTCCTAGGTTAAGGAGTCGAGTAAAAAAGGCATAAATTGCAAGGCTAGAAACTAGTAAGAATGCATAAGCAAATGGTTCAACAATAGCAAGTTGAAGCCGACGTTAGGCCTAAAAGCATGAGCAGTTAATATGCAATGAAATTACAACTCAACAAAAATTTGGAAGCCACGTGGGTAGGTTAGCCAGCTAGAGATAGAGAGGAAGTCATGAGGCCTCAATGCAAAGACATGGCAAGACTAAGCAGGGATTCCAAGCCTAGTGAAGCAACTGCAACATGGGTGTCAAAAATGCTAGTGAGGTACTAAGTAGAACACCCATGGAGAGGTAAACTCTATCGTTCGTAAACTCTATGATGTTGAAAACGAATGGGGTGGATCCTATGGAAGATATGTGAATGATACATAAAAATGCATTGTGTGGGAAGAAATGACCCTACCCTACATGCCAGTAAGAAACACAATACATGCTAAAGAATACAAAGAGGTGCTGACATAAGTATCAACATGTGGTAGGGGGGGTCCTATAGGTAATGGCCAAAAAATGATTGAGAGGAAGATATGAAACTTCAACGCAAAGTCATGGAAGGACTAAAAATGACTCCCAAGTGATCCAGGTGGATATCGATGGCCACCCACCTTGTCCGACTAGCTCAAAACAATTTTCTGGCAATTTTGGCAATTTACTATTTTTAGCAGTTTTTAACTTCCGAGGCCATTTTAAGGGCCTAAATGAAGGTTTTCAGGATATATCTCCTCAATGATATCCAAAGGCATGATTGAGCCCCCAAAATGAATCTCCTCGATGATAAATTTCCAATGGGCTATCACACGCCTAAAACGGAGATAGTATGCAAAAGTTACGACCACAGGAAGTTGATGTACTAACTTACCCAAATGGGGCCCACATGACTTTTGGCACTTCATCTCCTAGGGTTAGGTTTTTGGATGTATAGGGCTTTTGGAATTCTTGATTATTGTAAAAAGGACTTCAGAGCCTCATTGTAACCATTTTCTTGTGAATGAGTGCAGCCGTCACATCTCTTCTTAGAGATAAGCCGCCACCATTCTAGCGAGTCTTTCACTCTATATTTTTACAATCTCTGTACATTTCTTTGATTAATAGAAATCGTGTATTGTTGTATATTTGTGTTTATGGTTGCATCTCTGATACATTTCTATTATATTACTGAATAACTGTGATATCTCTATGGATTTCTTTATTATATCTCCATTCTCATTTCGTGCCGAAAATAAACCACATCAGTGGTATCAGAGCATGCTGCTCTTGATCATTTTTTCAATGCATGTCCCTGACGAGGTCCGAGTATAGCAAGTTGGGTCTCAATATTGTCTCTCTTGGAAACAATCGCTCTCTCACACCCAAGAAACCCTCAATGGCGAAAGAAAATAAGAACGACGGAGCAGGCGATCCTATCAATATGTTGCTTGAGCAAGCTCTCACGCGATAGAGGGACGAAATGATGGAGAATTTTTCCCACATCCTTCAACGCCTACCGATAGAAACAAATGCATCTTCATCAAGCAGCCACTTTGGAGGAACCTCACCTTTCAAGGTACAAGTTAATTTTGATATTTCTGTATTTGAAGGATAAATAGATGCAGAAGCCCTAGAAAAATGGTTAACTCTGCTAGAAGGTTATTTGTCTATTCACAATTTTTCTGACAAAGAAAAGATCACCTTCGCACTCCTTAAAGCTCTCCCTCATGTCAAACATTGGTGGGAAACTTACTGGGAGCAAAGTTCCACAGAGGAGTCTGGAATATATGGGGTTGAGCCCACTTGGGATTTTTTTGTGGATGCGGTAAATGAACAGTATTACCCTGTTGGCAACTATGAGGACCAGTACATGAGATAGACCACACTACGGCAAGAGAGGGGCCAAGAAGTTTTAGAGTTAACCAATACCTTACATACCTTGCACACTAAGATGGGTATCAAAGACTCTGAACGACATTTAGCCCTGAAGTACCATGGGGCTCTACATAGATACATCCAAACTGAAAGGGATTTTCTGTACATCTCATCACTCGGTGTTGCTTATTGATATGCTGTTAAAATTGAGCAGAAATTTAAGCACCAGAACAAACGGGATTTTTGGTCTGCAAATCCGCAACAACCAAAGTATGACAAAGATAACCCTAAAAAATAGTCTCCCGAAAACTAATCCAAGAAACAGGAAAACAAGGGTCATGGGAAGACAAAGAAGGACACCAGAAAATGGTGCGATTTACACAAAAGCGCCTGGCACAACATCGATGAATGTCACTCAAAACAGTCATTGGTGGTCAAGATCAAAGATAAGGAGCCGAACCTTGATTCAGAATCTGATTATGAAAATACTAGTAAAGGACAGATCATTGACGTAGACTCCACTCCTATTGTCGTGACCGCAACAATTCAACTAGAAGAACCAAGAGATCTCAAAGAGGGGGAGCGCCTTTTTCATTCACAAATGTGGGTGAAGGGGACCCCACTGCATTTTATTGTTGATAGCGAAAGCCAGAAGAACCTCATCTCAGCAAAGGTCGTCAAACAGTTGGGATTGTCGACAACACCACACTCGTATCCATACAACATCGGGTGGCTTCGCCAAGGATGAGATCTTTGTGTCAGCTAGCAATGTCGATTGTCATATGGCATCCATCCCTTCAAGGACAAGGTATTATGTGATGTTGCCCCAATGGATGTCTGCGATGTTCTCTTGGGCTAGCCATATATGTGGAAGCGCCACACTGTTTATGAGTCTCGACCCTGTAGTGTCATTGTTACTTTGGGGGGTCATCTCTACGGAATACCAGAGGTAGTTCCAACTACTGTTCCACTTAAAAAGTGTCGCAAGGTAGTATTTCAGCATGGGCGTCAAACCGCGAACAAGGTTCTAACTAGGGCACCCGTGAATGATAGGCTCTACTACATGAATTACGACACTTCTAAACAACAAAGAGGGTTCCATGTCACAACTCAGTGGGGTCGACCCTAAGGAAAAATGAAATAGGAAATGGATAATGCAAAAATGTATGGAGGGGAAAATCTAACCTATATGCCAGTTTCGAGATCATTACTTGTCAGAACGGATCAACATGAAGAAAGGTACCAAATAATATTTTTTTCAAAGTCCTATATATAAGACCAAAATAACTCACCCAGAAGTTAATAAGTCCAATATAGAAACCTATGATAAAAAGAAGTGCTATGGGATACAAAACTTGAAAACAAGAAACCCTAAAAGTATAATATGTATAAAGGACTGCACAACCATGCAGCTTATGCATAGCAGTTCTCTAGGTAGAGCCCAATGCTAGGCTTAGGCCAAGGGCTTCTTTGGTAACCAACCTATAAATTTTCTAGTTCAGGAGAAGGTCGAAGATCCATAATCATAGCTTCAAGGATAACCTTATCTACAGGGAACTTAACATCCATGAAACCGGGTCTCGACAACACACAAATACTAGGGCTCGAGGTCTCACAAACAGTAATATCAAACTCAAGAGGAAACGCCAAATTACTTGGGCCAAGAGGGGAAAGCAAAGGATTACATGCCCTCATTGGATACAACACTTGATCAATTGTCGAGATCTTGTCTCGAAAAGGTGAACATAGCTGTAAAGATCCTTTCTCAGAAGCAATTGAACACCAAGGATAAGATGCCAAGGATAAGTGAATATGTTAAAAAGTGGTTAGTCCCTATTAAATATAGAAATTTAGAAATTGAGAAAGTAAATAAGCATGAGATTGAAAATAAAAATTGAGAAAGTAAATGAAAAATCATAAGCACATACATAATTTATAATATTGGTGATATTAATAAGTACTTGTCTCCATAAAACAATAAAATAAAAATATGTAAAATTGGTCATGTCAAAATCAAAACATCATTTAGCAAGTCACAATAATTAAGTTGCATAAGTTTTTGTAATAGGAGAATGTTGGGAAGGTGCGTGGGTAAGAGTATCCAATATGGGTAGAAGTTTCTCCCAAATTTGTAGGAAGCGACAGGTTGGGAGGAACAATAATATATAGTTGAAAATATGAAAATAAGGTGGGTGGGTAAGAGTATCCAATATGGGTAGAAGTTTCTCCCAAATTTGTAGGAAGTGACAAGTTGGGAGGAACAATAATATATAGTTGAAAATATGAAAATATAAAATAATTAAAAAACCTTGAAGACTTGGGACTTGTGTTGTTTCTCCATCTTAGTGTCATATCCTCCATTTTTGAAGAGAGAATTTGTAAACATCCATCCAACCAAACATCTTACCATCACTTCTTAATGAAAGATGAATTCACTTCTACCATGTAAACATTCTACCATCTTGTATGTATTAATGAATTAAAATTGAATTTTACTTGATAGGGGAACAACCCACTCCAAATTTTTCTTAGCTGCTTATTTTTTAAAAAGACACTCACTTTAAGGTGGAACAACCAAATCTAAATTTTTCTTAGCTATTGATTTTTTAAAAAGACACCCACTTTAAGGTGTTGTTTGGAAGTACACATTTTCTTTCTCATTTAATTCCTCTTCATAGTTTGTTCTCATGTTATAGGGATAATTCTAACTTCCAATTTTTTTCGGTTCAAATGTGCATCACAAAATTCTAAGGAATATTTTTTGTAAACAGTATAATTTTTTTTTTAAATTATGTTACCCTTTAAACTCTTAAAACCTTTGTTTTTGTTGTTTTGAGAGTTTGTGTTGTTGACAAAGTTCAAGAAGAAAAGGGTAATAATCTTCAGAAAAATAAATACATGTGCACTTTTATTCTTTTTTATTCTTTTATAGTCTATTCATTGATGGTTATACACAAATTTGTTTTCTATTTGTTCCTTCACAATTTTTTGGTGCGCTATAACACAACCAATATTTGTGTTGGAAATAAAATTGTGTCTTCTACAGAATTATGTTGTGTTGTATGCATCTTTCTGCTATGGAACCGTTAGCGCTGGACCAACAACATTGTGTACCCGTCCAAAGGTTGGGAACGATTCCCATACAATAGAGATTAATAAAAAAATAATAATTTAGTAAATAAAAGTGCATAACAACGATAACATGTGAAAGTTTTTTTTTAAATTTCCATAACAAATATTTTTAATATTTTTTTATTGTAAAAATAGAGTTATAATTTAATAAAAATAAAATTATAATTTTAAGGATTTATATCTTATCTAAAACCTATTTAACTCATTAAATAATGAAATAAATGAAATTTACTTTTTCTAAATATTATTTAAAAAATAATAATTTAATAATAATTTTTTAAAATATTGAAAAAATTTATAAAAATTTATAACATAAAACTAAATTAATATAAATTCAAATAACTTTATTTTGCAAATAAAAATTATACTTTTTTAATAATTATACATCATAATGTCGTTTTAAAATTATAAAATAAATGAATAAAATAACTGAATAAAACATGAAAGGAATGAAATTTAAAATAGTTTAAAACTATTTAAACAATAATAATAATAATTGTATTTCAAAACATTGAAAACCCTTAGGAAAATCTTTCCAAGGAATGATTTCGTAATATAGGAGTCGGGGTATACTTCAGTGGAACACCTCGGTCATATCGACCTCTCAATTCACCCTTTGTAGGTCACTAAGTTAGAACTCTATGGAAGGAGGGGCGCCTCATTCAAACCCTTCACCTGTGTGACCGAGGGCTCATGTACACGTCTCTAACCAAATCATGACTAAGTGTTGAGCGTGTAACCTCAAGGCTTGTCCAAGAATCCATACGATGGAGACCTTGGAACCCTTCACTATGCCTGAAGGGAGCTAATCTTTTATGTCTTTGGAACTCCGGGGGTTTGGAGCTCTGGGACGCTATGAATTTACACACTCGAGAACAACTGAAGGCAACCTGTTGGTATGGTTACTGATGAGGATGACCGACATCTGGTGGTTCTCTTAACCGTGATCGTGGGATTTGTTCCACCGTTAAATCCTAACCCACTTACCGGTCGTGAAGTAACACGAGCCCTACTCCCGAGGCTATTCGAGAGACTCCCTGACCGTTGGACCTACGTCGAGGTCAATCCGGTGTTGACCACTTCGGGAGAACAGAGGTGTCATAGCACCAAATTCCCCGAATGTCGGAGCTGCAAATTAACAAGAACCGTAGATCTAGGGACATTTCAAGATCTTCCCTGGCCATTTGATCTACGCCCAGGTCAGTCCGACGTTGACCACTCCTGGAGAAAGGGGGTGGTAAGTGAGCGAAACCTCCGAACGTCAAACTCACGAAGTGACAAGAGCCGTAGATCTGAGGATGTTGCGAGACCGTTCCTGACTGTCGGATCTAGACCATGGTCATCCTGGCATTGACCACTCTAGGAGAAAAGAGGAAGTTACATAGTGGATCCCCCGAACGTTGAAGTTACGAAGTAACGGAGGCCGTAGATCATTGGTTCTACGTGGACACATCTCGACTGTGAGATCTAAGGGGCATTGGAAGGCTACCAATCTGGAGTGACGTGGCACGCTGACATCACCTAGGGTGATGAGGACCCACATTCGATGTGCCACATGTCACCTTGATTCATGTTTTTCGCAAACCCTATGTGCCCATTAGTACGTGACACATTTCACCCACTGATGGGGCCACATGTTATCTTTGTCTTGCTACATGTCACCCCCTAGCACATATTCTCTTGGCATATTAGCGGGTGGAGTACTCGGGACCCACCTATCCTTGCCTTTGCATTTAATGTGCCATCACGTGTAAGGGTGGATCCTTCGGAAGTCTGGGACTTTGGAACTCCGAAGGTTTGGGGTGTAGTATCTTAGATAAACCAAAGGGGTCGAAGGCCGGAGCCACGTGGCAATATTTTGGGCTCCTTCGAGAGTTCGAGATTTTGGGACTTTGGAGGATATGCGTGTAGAATGAAAAAACGGTGTTCAACGCTGAAGCGTCGCATGACAAATTTCCCTTAAGCTTATGTATTATACGAGGATAAAGCTTCGTCGTTGGATTGGACGGTGGATGGACTTCCATCATAGATGTAAGAACATTGGGGAATCTTCAAGACTTCAAGGAACTTGGGATGGTACAAACGAGATGGACCTATATGGGCACCACGTGGCCCTTGACTAATAACACCCGAAGAGATTTGGAAGGGAATATCTCACAATCCAGAGCTCGGATTTGAGAAGAGTAGGAGTAGTTAGACAACTCTTGATGAGAAGAAGAGGACAGAGACCCTGGGGAAATGATTCAAGATGATTAAGGAAAGAGAAATTTTGATGCCCCATCCTAAAAAGGGTACTTAATGGTCGGGTGTGTTACAAATTGGTATCAAAGTGGGAAACAACACTTGGCCTGCTTGGGATCATGAATAAGTCTCTTAAAAATATTGTTAGAGAAGTTTTAAGGGGTAACACCTTATATTACCCCATTCATAAGAAGCTTATTTAAACCACTGTTGAAGACAGGGATGAAACTTTCTGCGGTTGTTATATGTTTTGAAAAATCTGAACTGTGTGTTGTTCATAAACTAGTAGATCATTAACTAACATAAAAAAATTTATCAGCACTCATGCAGTCAATGGACAACATGAAAACTACAACGTAAGGGTTGGTGACACACCATGAGTTGGGGGAAACATCCCACAACAAAGAAGAGGAATCTGATGAGAGGAGGGCTGTGGAAACCACTCCAAATGTGGGCGAAATCATAAGAAGCCTCATGGTAGAATTATAGAGTTGTAAGACTGACAATGAAAGGATGATAAAAGAGCAGGAAAAACAACTTGAAATTAATGTAGTTCTACTGCAAATCTTATCATATATACAAAGGGAACTGCAACATGGACCAACAACCAGTCATGTGGACATACATCATACTAGGAAAACTCAAATTCCACTTGAGATACAAAAGCATGGTCCTGAAAGTGGCCACGCAAGGAGGAGCACCTCAAAGAAGGCCCAACGTGGAGCCAAGAGACACTCATCGAAAGAATCCTCTTGTGAGGAAACTGACAACTCCAAGAAATCTTCTAGTAGCAAAACTAGTTCACATTCCCAGAGGAAAAAAGAGGAAAAATTCCAAGAGCCATGACCGAAGAGTTTAAGAAATCCAAACCCCCCACTTTTGATAGAGAAATTAAAAGGGGGAAGAAGAAGAAGTTTGGTTGCTTGGCTTGAAGACGTAATTCAGAGTCCATGACTACTTTGAAAACTTAAAGGCTCGAATAGCCATTTTCAACCTAAATGGAAAGGCCTCCATTTGGTGGGAGGACCTTAGAAATGTGAAAGGAATCCATGAGGAGGACTTGTCATGGAAACAATTTGAGAAATACTTCAAGAAGAAGTATCTGTCAGAGAAATACTTTCTTGGGAAGATCAAGGAGTTCTATGAACTCAAGTTAGGACAACTCACAATAGATGAATATATCAACAAATTTCTTGAGTTGATAAGGTATGTTCCCTACATAAGGGATGCAAAAGTAAAGATGCAACACTTTATTAGTGGATTACCTCAGTCCATCCGGGATATAATTGAGTTTGATGAGCCAAAGACTTTAGAAGACACTATCTGGAAGGCAATGTATTGCTATGATAAATTCAAGAATAAGACCGAACCTCATGAGGACTGGAAGAAGAAAAGTAATTCGGGATTCAAGAAGAAGAGGTTTAAACCCTCAAGATTTAAGAACCATGGGAAAGGTTCTAAGATGATTCTTCCTACTAAAAGTGTATATCAGAAACATTTCCCATCTTAGAGTGGAAATAAACCCTTTGGAGAAGCCTTAGGTAAGAATGATAACACAAAGAGAGAACCCTTGAAATGTTGGGGTTGTGGAGAAGAACATATGCTGAGGGACTGTTCACATCTGTTGAGGGTCTACAACGTCCAAGAGGATACCATGGTCAATGATGTGGCTAGAAGCATGCCACAAATTTATGCAGCCTTGGATAATAGACAAGTTGATCACCAAACTTCAGTGGTGGAGATGGAAGGTATGATTACCAACCATCTAGTTTCCATTTTAATTGACCCTGGTTCTAATTTGAGTTATGTTGCCCCTCAAACTGTTGAGAAATGTAAATTGCAGCAAGTTAAACATGTTAAATCGTGGCTGATACAACTAGCCACTGGAACCAAAAGAAAAGTAATAGAGGTCATACCAGCATGCCAATTCATTATGAATGGATTACCCACCCAAGCAACCTTGAACATACTTCCTTTAGGATCTTATGACCTACTTCTCAGCATGGACTGGTTGGTTTCCCATAAAAACAAGCTGCACTATTACAATAAAACTTTGGAGTGTGAAGATGAAGAAGGGAGAAAGATAACCCTACAATGGATTCAAAAGCTTGTCTCAGTGAGACAAAAATCATCCCTTCAAGTGAAGAAGTATTATAGAAAATGATGTTCTTTGTATGCAATAGAACTGTTGAACTTTGTTGATAACAATAAATCAAGCCTAGAGGGCCATCCCATATTAAGAGAGTATAAAGGTGTGTTCCTGGAAGAGGCACCAGGTGTTAGCATTGAGAGTCACCCTCAGAATGCAATAGGATAAGCCCGGTACCCATCAAAATGTAAATGTATTGAAATGGTTTGAGTAGGTGGATCAACAAGACTTTAAAGAAAGGAAAAGACAATAGATATCATTGGAGATCAATGATGGACCATTGGGCTATGGAGTCATAAATAATTTGCTCATTGAAGGCATTTAAGCTCCCTATCAGACAAAATATTTGTATAATTATGAAGAGAAGAAAAGGAGAATAACATAAAGACGAATGTTCGCTAAGCAAAGATCCTCTCCACAAAGAGAATTTAGATGTGTCTGAACAATAAACAATGATAAATAGGCAAGCTTACAACAAATCCTCTACCACGTCAGGAATCTATCAATCAAAGGTAATATTTAATCCTTAAAATCCGCGATACGTTCAAACAAGATGAAGAATAGAACAGAGAACATAGAAGACAAATCTGATGAAACAACTCATATGAATCTTCAATAACAATACAATTTATAGCTACATGCCCCTGTGGCTTACAAACTGAAATATACAATCATAAACATTTCTCAAAACTTCCTTTGGTCTTGGGACGAACCCCCCTCCTCTCTTTTCATATCATTCATCTGATGTATTTATAGTCAAAACAATAGACATGTCTTGTTGCTTGGGTGCCTCTTCTCCAATGTTGTATGTCTTCTATTGTCTGTCATGTTCCTTCTATCAGAAAAAAACTCTGGTCAGTATGGGCCTGTAGGAAAATATGCCCTTTGTGGTACTTTGGGCTGACAGTTTTTTGTCTCCTCGGCCAGACTCTCCATGCTTCCATTTAAGGGGGTAGTCGATTATTCAACCATCGGTCCTTCTTTCTTTGACTGATTTCTCCTTGGGATCAGGACGATGCCTAACGCCTAGTTTGTCTCCACGTGCTACTCTCAAATTGGGCCCTATATAAGCATGTGATTGCAGAAGTTGCCAAGGGTGGTTTAGGTCCACACCGCTTCTGCCCCCACAATCCACCACCAAATGCCACATACCTATTTCTCTATACCATGGTTTCGATTATGGGACCGCTCTAGATTTTTAACGTTTGGGCATGTTTTGTCCCCACAATGAAGTGTGGCCATTGATTTTATGCAAATCCACGATCTGAGAAACCCTCCTATTTTAGCGCCCCTGCTAAAATTTCTTTGTCTACTAACTCCAAAAGACCTTTAAACCATGCTTATAAATGGAGCCAATTTTGCTACTTGAGAGCTTTGAATGCTGCGCAGGAATACCTCCCGGAGGACGATCTTTCGAATCTGACGTGGTGGCCTGACGTTATATAATGTCACAGCTAGTGATGGATGGGTGCTATGTGTTGTGCTGAAAAACACCCGTGGAGTTGGTAGGGCCCAAAGTGATGTGTCAGCCTGACGTTACTTCGGGACATCGGCTCTTCAGGACTTCCAGATGTTTGGATGGAAATCTCTCGATTTCACTTTCTCCCGGTTGACATGGCAACTTCTCGTTAACTTCGGGACTTCGGACCTTCCAGTGATACTACTTCAAATATCAATGGTTCTTGTTGATTTGAGATCAACGGTCCATAATTACTTCGAGAGTTCAGGCTTCGGGCATTTTCAATGCACAACTCTTACAATCCTCCGAAGCGTCGCATTTCCGAAGTGAGAGATCTGCCTCCACGTGTCCTCTTGTTTTGGACGATCGAGATTCACTTTGGGAGTTTGAGCTTCAGGGCTTTTCAATGCATAGCTCTTACAATCCTCTGGAGCACCATATCTCCGAAGTGAGAGATCTGTCGATGCATGTCCTCATCCTTCATTGGCTCAAATTTACTTCGGGACTTCGGAACTTTTAGATGGAAATATTCCGAAGTGACTTTCTTCCGATTGACGTGGCAGCCTCTTGTCACTTTGGGAATTTGGTCTTCGAGAGATTTTGAACATGGACATGAATATCTTCCGAAGTGACTTTCTCCCAATTGACATGGTAGCGTCTTGTCACTTTGGGACTTTGGGCTTTGGGAGCTTTTGAACGCGAGCATGAATATCTCCCAAAGTGACTTTCTCTCGATTGACCAATGCACAACTCTTACAATCCTCCGAAGCGTCGCATTTCCGAAGTGAGAGATCTGCCTCCACGTGTCCTCTTGTTTTGGACGATCGAGATTCACTTTGGGAGTTTGAGCTTCAGGGCTTTTCAATGCATAGCTCTTACAATCCTCTGGAGCACCATATCTCCGAAGTGAGAGATCTGTCGATGCATGTCCTCATCCTTCATTGGCTCAAATTTACTTCGGGACTTCGGAACTTTTAGATGGAAATATTCCGAAGTGACTTTCTTCCGATTGACGTGGCAGCCTCTTGTCACTTTGGGAATTTGGTCTTCGAGAGATTTTGAACATGGACATGAATATCTTCCGAAGTGACTTTCTCCCAATTGACATGGTAGCGTCTTGTCACTTTGGGACTTTGGGCTTTGGGAGCTTTTGAACGCGAGCATGAATATCTCCCAAAGTGACTTTCTCTCGATTGACATGGCAATCTCTCGTCACTTCGGGACTTTGGTACTTCGGGGCTATTGTCTAGTTGTTAATCCTTGCAAAAATTTGAAACTCCGACTGCCCGAGAGCCGTTGATCCGAACTGTACATGGGATATCTGTCATTGAAAATCGAGCATGTCTTCTTGTTTGTATTTCAAGCTCAAAATGGATTGTTCTGAAAGATATATTTCGCTCATGATTTTTCCCTATGCAAACAAAGGACTTGGCCGGCTTGCAAAAATTACATATGACCCATGACAACTTCATGTGATAACACCAGATCTACCTCCAAGAAGAGATACCGACTTTTCAATAGAGCTTGTACCAGGGGCGGTACCTGTGTCTAGAACACCCTATAGAATGAGTACACCAGGGCTAGTTGAGCTCAAACTACAACTAAAGGGGATGCTGGACAAAGGGTACATTCGACCTAGTGTGTCTCCATGGAGATCACCATCATTGTTTATGAAAAAGAAGGATGGCGCACTCAGGGTGTGCACATGCTATAGAAAACTCAATAAGATGACCATTAAGAATAAGTATCCCTTGCTAAGGATCAATGAACTGTTTGACCAATTAAGGGGTGCTACAATTTTCTCCAAGATTGACTTGACGTATGGATACCACCGGGTCCGAATTAAGGATGAAGACATCCACAAAAAAGCCTTTAGGACAAGATATGGTCACTATGAATTTGTAGTGGTGCCATTTGGGTTTACCAATGCACCAACCACTTTCATGTGCTTAATGAATAATGTACTCTGTAAGTTTTTGGAAATATTTGTATAGTTTTTCATTGATGATATCCTAATATATTCTAAGAATAGGGAAGAGCATGAATAACACCTCAAGCTAGTGCTTCAAGTGCTAAGAGAACATCAGCTCTATGCTAAGTTTAGTAAGTGTAAATTTTTCCAGAAACATGTCCATTACTTAGGCCATGTTATTTATGAAGGAGTGGTAGTTGATCCTAACAAGATCAAATCCATTATGGATTGGCCTACCCCAAAGGATGAATCTGATATTAGATCCTTTATGGGCCTAACAGGATACTATAGGAGGTTCATAAAGGGATTCTCCAAGATCGGTTTCCCAATCACCTCCCTTCATAAAAAGGGGGTTAAATTCAATTGGACATCAGAATGTGAAAAGAGATTCCAAGAGCTAAAATTCCTCCTAACCAATGCACCTATGATGAATATTGCAAACCCAAACAAAGACTTCATTGTGTGTACAGATGTCTGTAAGGAAGGGCTCAGAGGAGTCTTTATGCAAGAAGGACATGTAATTTGCTACGAATCCAGAAAATTGAATGAGCATGAAATCAATTATGTGACCCGCGATCTAGAATTGGCTGCCATAGTACATGCTTTAAAAACGTGGAGGCATTATCTCCTAGGTAGAAGATTTGTGCTTATGATAGACCATGGTGGGTTGATATACTTGTTTGATCAACCAAATCCTAATGCTAGACAAGATAGGTGGATGGCTCTCCTTAGTGAGTTTGATTTTGAAATCAAACATATCAAAGGAAAATAAAATAGGGTGGTTGATGTCCTTAACAGAAGTATGAAAGTGATTTACTTGGCAGCTATAAGCACCTGTGAAACGAACGTCAAGGAAAGAGTCAAAAGTGCACAAGAAATAGATGTATTTTCCAAGACTGAGAAATCATACTTAAAGAAAAATTTCACAAGGATGAAGTATGAGGGTTATCAATTGTTGAATGATGGCCTCATAGCTTACAAAGGTAGGTTTTATATTCCAAATGGTGATGACTTGAAGAGGCTCATAATGGATTAACTACACAAAAGATGATATACTAGTCATCTTGGTTATCATAAAATGATTACAGCCACTAGGAAACTATTCTATTGGTTTGGATTGAAAAATGACATAGCTGATTACTTAGCTCAGTTTCTAGAATATCAGTAGGTTAAGGCAGAGCACCGGCATCCAACAAGGCTTTTGTAGCCCCTACCAATCCCAGAATGGAAATGGAAAACCATCTCCATGGATTTCATCATAGGGTTACCAAAATCAACCAAACATAATGACACCATCATGGTAGTTATGGACAAACTGAGCAAGGCTACTCACTTCATTCCTGTCAAGTCAACTTGCAAGGCAATATATATTTCCAGTATTTTCATGAAGAAAATATTTAGACTACATGGCATGCCTTAAGAAATCATATCCAACCGAGATACACAATTTACCTCAAAATTTTGGAAATCTCTATTTGTTGGTTTTGAAACTAAATTTCTATTTAGTATAGCCTATCACCCTCAAACTGGTGGACAAACAGAGAGAGTAAACCAAGTGTTATAGGAGATGTTGAGGATGCATGTGATGCATCAACTCAAGAAGTGGAAAGACTACCTACCACTAGTAGAATTTTCCTACAACAATGGCTATCAAGAGTCATTGAAGATGAGCCCTTTTGAGGCCATCTATGGTAAATGATGCAAGGTTCCAATTAGTTGGGATAAACCAGTAGACAAAATTACAATCGGGCTAAATATGCTAAAAGAAACGGAACAACAAGTAGTTCAGATAAAACAGAATCTGAAAATAGCTCAGGATAGACATAAAAGTTATGCAGATAGGAAAATTACAACTAGAGAGCTCAAAGCAGGGGATCATGTGTATCTCTGAGTTAGACCCATGAAAAGATCCTTGAAAATGGGAGCCTGTGCCAATTTAGCACTTCGGTATTGTGGACCCTGTGAAAATTTGGATAGAGTGAGACCTATAACATATAGACTGACACTTCCTCCCACAGTGGAGGCACATAATGTTTTCCATGTTTTGTTATTAAAGAAATATGTACATGATTCTAATCATATAATTGATTGGTCTATGATTCAAGTGGAACCAAGGGGATAATTACTGCCAGAACCACAATTCATAATAGATAGGAAGGAAATTCCACTCGGGAACAGAACCATTGCACAAGTCAAGGTGCAATGGAAACACTTTGGTCCAGATGAAGCTACATGAGAAATGGAGGATTCCATGAAACATGCATACCCATTTTTCTTTGCTTCTGTAAATACAGAGCACATCGACAGGTAGAACATCGAGGACGATGTTCCTTAAGGGGGAGGGGATTGTAACACCCATGTTTTCCTCAGCTTGTAAATATAACTATAACTTTCCAAAAGACCGTGGCAGACTGAATATGTGTGAAGGTTGGATTTGATGAACCTTTATTAATTAAAAATGGATAGTGTTGCATAACTGTTGAAGGGGGTTTGCCAAGGTAGATCATGATGTTATGAGAGAGATGGTAAGGGTAACC
>JASDQU010505252.1:0-11894 GCA_032191745.1 Picea mariana | reverse complement strand
ACAAGTCATGATGGTAGTTTGAAAGCCTCCTCAAGAGTTAATGAGGAGATGGGTAGAGTACCCATATGCAAGGCTTATTGACCTGACCATGAGATGGGGATTCATACCCACACAATCTTGTTGAGAAAGGCAAGAAAGGAAGGGATTTGTGGGAAAAGGCGAGTCAACGAGGAAGAGGAGTCGAGAGACTAATCTGCCAAAGAGAGGAGAGTGCTTGTAGCTCTCTGGTTCGAAGGAGAACTGAGAAATACATTCATTCTGGGTGCAAGAAGCTGCTGGCATATTTTTCAGTCCAAGATGACAAATGGGTTTGCAGAGAGGACGAGTGATAGTAGAATTACTCTTTGCAGGCCCCCTTGCTTGGTACAAAGAAAACAGTTTGCTAAGTTCTTGTGGGAGGAGGAGAGTAACCTTCTTCCATGACTGTCGTTGAACCATAAAGAAGAGTCTATCTCAAAGCATCATGGTCTAGCTAGGGAGTGGCCATCAATAAATCTGTTTAGGAGTCGTTGTGCCTATAGTTGGGTGGAAACATGCACCCATATCAACAGTTGCTTCACTATTGTGGTTTCTGATAAGTATTTTCATACTCTGTGTACTGGAATGGAAGTGATGGTTGAATGTCTGTGTTTATGGTTAAATTTTACCGTGTTTGAAAAATCATTAGAAATGCTTATTATTCTTCTGTAAACTTCTATATTTACATGGTTCATGTTTGCCTCTGCTTAGCAGCAGGAGAATGATTAGACATGGGTCTTTAAAAGAATTTAAGAACAAATCTACGATTTCTGTATTTTTTGAGAAACCCTTAGGGAAATTTTCCTAAGGAATGATTTCTTAATATAGGAGTCAGGGAATACTTCGCTGGAACACCTCGATCAAATCGACCTCTCAATTCACCCTTCGTAGGTCACTAAGATATAACTCTATGGAAGGATGGTGCTTCCTTCAAACCTTTCACTTGTGTGACCGAGGGCTCATGTCCACGACTCTAATCAAATTGTGGATAAGTGTTGAGCGTATAACCTCTAGTCTTGTTCAAGAATCCATACGAATGGGACCTTGGAACCCTTCACTAGGCCCAAAGGAAGCTAAGATGTTTTGGCTTCAAAACTCCCGAGGTTCAGAGCTCAGGGACGCTATGAATTTACACCCTCTAAAACAATCGAAGGAAACCTGCTGGTGCGGTTACCGGCGAGGTTTACCGGTATCTGGTTCCCTTAACCATGATCGTGGGATTTGTCCTACCGTTAAACCCTTACCCACTTACCAGTCATGAAGTAACGTGATTCGTAGACCCGAGGCTTTTTGGGAGCCTCTCTAGCCGTTGGACTTAGGCCAAGGTCAATCTAGCGTTGACCACTATGGGAGAATAGAGGTGTCATAGCACCAAATTCCCCAAATGTCGGAGCTGTGAATTAACGAGAACCATAGATCTAGGGACGTTTTGGGATCTTCCCTGGCCATTGGATGTATGTCCAAGTCCATCCAACATTAACCACTCCGACAAAAGGGGGTGGTAAGCGAGCGAAACCCCCGAATGCCGAACTAACGAAGTGACAAGCGCCGTAGATCTAAGGATGTTGCGGGATTGTTCCTGATCGCCGGATCTAGACCATGGTCAACCCGGTGCTGACCACTCCCAGACAAAACATGAAGTTACATGGCAGATCCCCCAAACGTCGAAGTTACGAAGTAACAAAGGCCATAGATATTTGGATCTGTGAGGGCACATCTCGACCATGAGATCTAAGAGGCGTTGGAAGGCTGCCAGTCTGGAGTGACGTGGCATGCTGAGGTCACCTAGGGTGACTAGGACCCACATTCGACGTGCCACGTGTCACCTTGATTCATGTTTTTCGTAGACCCTATGTGCCCATTAGAACGTGACACATGTCACCCACTAATGGGGCCACGTGTCATCTCTTCCTTGCCGCGTGTCACCCCCCTGACACATATTCGCTTGGCCTATTAGTGGTTGGAGTACTTAGAACCCACCTGTCCTTGCCTCTACATTTAATACTCCAGCACATGTAAGGGTGGACCCTTCAGGAGTCCGGGACTTTGAAACTTCGAGGTTTGAGGTGAAGTATCTTAGATGAGTCGAAGGGACCGAAGGCCGTATCCACGTGGAAATATTTCAGGCTCCTTCAGGAGTTCGAGATTTAGGGACTCCAGAGGATATGTGCGTAGAACGAAAAAGGGGTGTTAAACGTCAAAGCACCGAACGCCGAATTTCCCTTAAGCTTATGTATTATACAAGGATGAAGTTTCTTCGTTGGATTGGACAGTGGATGGACTTCCATCATAGATGTAAGAACATTGGGGAATCTCTGGGACTTCGGGGAACTTGGGATGGTACGAACGAGATGGACCTATGTGGGTGCCACGTGACCCTTCACTAATAACACTCGAAGAGCTTTGGAAGGGCATATCTCCCAATCCAGAGCTCAGATTTGAGAAGGATAACAATAGTTAGACAACTCTTGATGAGAAGAAGAGGACGGAGACCATGGGGAAAGGATTCAAGATGATTAAAGAAAGAGAAATTTTGATACCCCATCCCTAAAAATGGTACTTAGGGGTCGGGTGTGTTACATGAATTTTGTCGATTATTTTAAATAAATTATTTAAAGGTGAAAATCACTATATCAAAAATTAAAACAACTTAAACATGTTGACAAATACTAAAAAGATGAATTATTCCTCCACTAACATGTCATTTTCAAGAATTAAATCACTTTGGAAAGACATGTTAGTTTATGAATAAGTTATTTTTTAAGACAGTTTAAATGTTCTATGTTTTTACTTTTTTGTAATTTTTTCAATAAGTTGTCCAAAATCCAATAACAAATTTAGAAAGATAGTTGAAATTTTGAATGCACCCAATGAATTTATGCATTAAATGATTTGAGCAATGTGAAATTAAGATTTCACCAACAATTGCTTTATGGATTTGAATGATATTTACCAAAAAATTGAGAATAATCATTATTGATTTCTATTTGCAAATGCGAGTTGTTTAAGGAAAGCTATTCTACTTGAAGGTCTTGGGTCATTAACCTATTTTCTTTCTACCTTGCTAGGAATACAAACTCTTCTTCAATTAAAACTAATTTTAGGTCTTACTTTAAGAACAAAAAAATAATTTCAGTATCACCAAATACCCAATACCCCATGTACTCCATCATCTCTAAGACTAAACTCATGTGGTATTAAATATCTATTCAACTTAGCTTTATACATGAAGTTAATATACTATACCAAATAATATTATTTAGTTATATAATTTATAAAAAAAAAATTATAAAAAGTGCATGAATATTTCCTAATAATGAAATTAGAATAACTAATGAATATTTCCTAATAATGAAATTAGAATAACTACAAAATGAGTAATGTTTATTGATCTATCTAAATTTATAAATAATAATTATAAATTTAAAAAAATCATAAATATTTCAAAATAATGACATAGTATAACAAATAGGAGGAAGAAGACCGCTTTCCCTTGCATAATGTCATGTTGTAAAGAATCTTTAATAAAAATAAAAATGATGAGCCTCAAAAAGTCAAAATGAAGAGAAAGAAGTAGTTAATAGAGAGTTTGACAATCTAATTCTCATTTTCAATTTCTTAAGCGGACTCTATAACGAAATCACTTGATTACAAACATAATTATTTAATTATTAATATAAGTTAATTATTCAATCAGTGATATATAAAATAGTTATGTAAGGAAACGTTTTGTGAAATTTTGATTTAATATAATAATTATTTTATAAGAAATAATGAGATTTTTAATATAAAATTATAATTTAATTTATTATAAAAATTTAATAAAATTAATATAATAATTATTTTATAAAAAATAATGTGATTTTTAATATAAAATTATAATTCAATTTATTATAAAGTTTTAATAAAATAATAAAGAGATATTGAATTTAATTATTGAAGAAATAATTTGATTTTTAATATAAAATTATATGATTTAATTTGTTATAAAATTTTATATTAAAAATCAAATTATTTCTTCAATAATTAAATTCAATTATTGAATTTAATTATTTAAGAAATAAAATGATTTTTAATATAAAATTATATGATTTAATTTATTATAAAATTATAATAAAATAATAAAGAAATATTTAATTAATTTTATTTATTTATTTATATGAAAATATAAGTAAAAAAATAATATATTATGAATGTGTAATTATCTTTATTGAAGGGGAAGGTGTACTCATTCTCTCTATTAAGATATATAGGTAATTTCAACTCTATATTGAGATGTAATTTATTGAAATTTCATGTACATGCTAAACTTTGTAATTCTTCATGTACATGTTGGGTATGTGTTATACTCTTTGCACTAATATATTGGGCATGTCTTATATTGTTGGGATATGTGTTATATGCTAAACCCAACTTATTATTCAAAGACAAAGCATATTGATGTTCAATATCACTTTGTGGGAGATATGGTTGAAGAAAACAAGGTGTTGTTGATGAAGGGTGTAGAGCATCTATGGGCATTGTTGCTCTGGATTTTTATTTTTTGACATTTTTTTGCCTCGATTTTTGAGCACATGGTTTTTCATCTTCAATATTATATAAGAAATCCAATACTAAAAAATAATGTCATTTATATTTTTACATTATAACACTTCATTATTACATAATTATAAGAAAATGAATTACTTTTAATATTTTACATATTATTTTTATTTTCAAATATTTCTTTTATTTATTAAGTTACAAAATAGTTCCATGACACTCAAAAATTTACATATTTTTTTTAATTTTCAAATATTTCTTTTATTTATTAAATGACAAAATTGTTCCATGACACTCAAAAAGTTAGTATGACATCAAACCTTTTTTAAAATAAAATATTTTTTAACATGTTCATAAAGATTAAAACATGATTTTTTTAAAAATAATGATGAACAACTATCTTTTAAAAATAATAATAGAATTGATAAAATGATTAATATCAACAAATTATTATCTAACAAAATCAAACAAATTATAATAATCTAGCAAAATCCAACAATGATATAATATTAGCAAGTTATCTTATATTTCAAAAATAAATATTAAATAATATTAGAATGTATCTAATATTAATATTTGAATGTTTTCCATATTCAAATTATACACAATACTTAGATAAATTTTCTTTTTATGAATTTGTAACTTACATATTTAAAGTAAATACACATTTCATAAAAATTTATAACTTAAAACATTACAAAATTTATTTTATATGATATATTAAATATTTAATTTATTTCACACACTCTCTCTATATAAAATAAACCAATTTATATTAGATATTTAATTTATATCACACACTTTAGATTTTACATTATATATATTTTACACTTTCCATATTTAATTTATATATTTTACACTTTAGAAATGGTTAGATTTTACACTTTCCATCCTTAAAAAAACTCTATCATTTGCACTGTTGTTTGTATATTATGAAGATATAAATTATATCTTTTTCTTTTTATAAAAATATTTTCTATTCTTTTATAACATTAACATTACCAATTTATATTCAATGTGCTTTGAACATATATAAAGAAAAACACAATAATAAATTGATATTCAATATTAAAAATACAAAATAAATATATCTTGGGTAGATCAACTTTCTTCTTTATATTATATATTCTATATCATACTTGGATAAAAAAAATATTATTTTTTCTTTATATTATATATTCTATATCATACTTGGGTAAAAAAATATTATCTATATTTACATCACATTATTGTTAGAACAAAAATATTATATATACATCTTCTAAAATATATTAACGTTCTGATAAAAGGAGTTACTTTTTTCTTTGTATATTACACTTTTCTTTGTGTATTATGAGGATAAATATAATTATACATTTTTTTTCTATAAAATTTTTGTTTATTTTTTATAACATTAACATTACCAATTTATTTTCAATGTGTTCTGAATATATAAAGTAACAATAATAAAAATAATAAAATAATGCATTTCTTGTTAAAAAATACAAAATAAAGATAAACTATAGATAAAATAATAAAATAATACATTCCTTGTTAAAAAATACAAAATAATGTATAATTTCAACAACAATTAATTTTAGTTGAAGAAAACTATGAAAACTAATATCTTGATATATTTTATTATACATATAAAATGAATAATAAATATTTTTGTTTATTTTTTAAATTTACATACAATATCTTATTTTAATATATTAACTATTTTTTTTTAATTTATATATAATATTTTATTTTAATATTAATATAATATTAATTTTTAAAGTACATAATATTTATTATCCTTTAACTTAATTAGTGATCTAAATGTTACACTTAAAAGCCTCTGGTTGCATATTTATTTAGATTATGAATCTTTAAACACAAACCAGATAATATTAATATTAATTTTTAAAGTACATAATATTTATTATCCTTTAACTTAATTAGTGATCTAAATGTTACACTTAAAAGCCTCTGGTTGCATATTTATTTAGATTGTGAATATTTAAACACAAACCAGATATAGTAATGATTTAATCTTAATATATGTACTCTTTCATGAGTGTTTAATCTAAAATGTAATTAAAAAAAAAAAATTGAGACATTTTGAACATGAAGTATTACAACAACCCGAACGCGTTATTATGTCGTCTGAAACTATGTATTCCGGTTATGGATGTTAGATCTACTATATTAGATTACAGAATAGAATAGACGAGTATAATTTATAGGTCGCTTAAGCTAAAATATAACCCTAAGCCATCTAACATATATAATCCTAAACTTGATTTCACTCATGCTAACATAATAATAATTTTAATAATTTTATTTCATTATTAAATAATAAATAAATATTTAATTTAGTTATTTAATCAAATTTATTTTTTATTCATATATATATATAAATATAAATATAAAAAATTTAATGATTAAAAATGTGTATTCCTAGTTTATTGGAGGATGCACTAAAGGAGGTAATTTTTGTGTTTCTTCCTAGTTAAAATTGCTCACATGGATTTCTTATACATTTGAAATATCTTATATATGGTAAAAATTCCCCATGTATATAATAACCTATATTCTCTTTTTATTGAAACAATTCTCCAATACCATTTTCAAATCAAAATATGTCATCAAAGATAACATATAAAAAAATTCAATACACAAAACTAATATTCCTTTATATTTTGATATTAAGAAATTGTTTTGGTTTCTCATCTATTTAAAAAAATAAAAATTGTACAAGCAGGGCGTCAAAATTTCATTTGAAATTAACAAAAGGAAAAAAAAACACCTTTCCATTCAATTTTTTTTTCTCTTTAAATATTTGGAGTTAATCTTTTCAATTCAAAATTTTTTCCTAATTTCATGGAATTATTAAATTCGAGTTTAAATAATTTCATGGAATTATTAAATTCGAGTTTAAATATTTGGAGTTAATCTTTTCAATTCAAATTTCTCTCCTAATTTCATGGAATTACTAAATTCGAGTTGGATAATTAGATGGCAGTCATGAAATATAAGATTTGTTCTTTCCTTCGACGTTGAATTGTGCACGCGTTAACAACCACCAACTCAAATGCCATTGTCTGATATATTATTCACTTTACCATCCTAATTTTCATCATGTAAAATTACAAGTTTGGATTCATGCAATTAAAAAAATTCTACACGAAAATAATAATAAATGCAAATTCTTTTAAAATAATATTGAAATAATATTGGATTCATGCAATTAAAAAAAAATCTACACGAAAATAATAATAAATGCAAATTCTTTTAAAATAATATTTTATTTAATTTGAAACTCTGCTCATTTCCAAACTATCCTCACTAATTGAAATCTAAAACTAAATGACCATAACTTTAAAAGAAAACAAACATTCAGCAAAATAATAGATCTCATCTCTCTTTACCTTTAGGATTAAATTCCACCTTATAGAGAAGTTGACACGGCGGAATGGATACAAGATAGCAGTTAAATATTAAACTAGGTACTCTCATGTGATCGCTAGCGACCGAGTTCCAAAATTGAACCAAAACTACAACAGATTTAGCAATTCTGACAAACGTTGAACATTCCAAAATATCTACCAGTTGTAAATGATGACGAAAACTACAGCAGATTTAGCAGTTCTGAAAAACTTTAAACATCCCAAAAGAACGTTTGCAAGGCAATATAGAGCTACAGAGAGAACATCACAAAAGAAATGTAAGAGCTGTATATCCTAAGGCCACCAAATATTGTTTACTTGAAAGGCGCGCACTGAAATTACAGAATGCTTATATTCTGATAATGATATATCGTCTACTTCGGAGAAGTCTATTTCCTGCAACAATGTTCCTTCGTAGCTCCGAAATTCAACGTTTCTGGTCAGTATATCAAAGGCTAAACCACAGCCACTCTCATTGACTGCAATGTCCGTAGTTGTCATCGCGCTCCCATCGTCTGTTTTTGACCATTTCTCTCCTTCTACTTCATCCCCATTAAGCGTCCAAATATAATCACAAAATACAACTATATGCCCTTCACAGCCAGTAATTTTCACAACATGTTGGACTGGAAATTGACGTTCCAATAGCATTTTAGCTCTGAAGCTTGGTGGCCCTTGGATTGTGTTCCATAGTCCCTGAACCCCATCGAAAGTAACTAGGCTGAAACTCTGCCCATCATGTACTTCATTTAACCAATGAAATTTTCCATCTGAATATATCCCCTCTCCACGAGGCCGAAGTAAATCGTCCGCAGGTATCTCCAATTGAGTCCATTTATCAGTCTTGGAATCGTACATATCAACCACTGTATCATTGTCTACTGTAGAATTATTTCCCATGATGAGAKTACAGCATKTAGCGCGTGTATCGAAAGCTAGAGAAACGAAATCGAATATTCTATGTTTAGGCTCAGGACGCTCAGGCAGCTCTATCCAGGTTTTGGTCACAGGATTGCATATGTAAATTCCATCTTTGCCACAACAACAAAGTAAGCTCTTGCAACAGGCCACAATGGCAACAGGGCTTGGAAGAAAATCCAGAGACAGACTGTTAAATTTGTAGCTACTTTCTGTGCTAATCCACAGATTTCTAATGAACCAAGAAGGCTGCATTTCTCTAACAAGAAGAAATGCAGGAGTTGTAGGAACCGCTAAGGTGGACACTAACCGTCTGAATTCTAGAGAATTAAACATTTCCTTCCACCTTTTGCAAACTGCACGAAACCTCATGATGCTTTTCATGGGTAGTCTTGCCAAAACTTGAAGTAACAAATCTTCCGTTAATCTCTGCACTGTCTCTTCTGCCATTTTGATCCTGCTATTCCCTTCCATTTTTGCCAGTACTACAAGCATTGCATGGATGTGATACTGCTATATATGCAAGTCCAGGAAGAAAGTCTCTTCTAGTCGATAATTAACATGCGCTCTCATTCATTTCATTTGGGTTATTGCTCTGCTTTGGGCCACGATTATATGTACGTAGATTAATTAAAAGCTCCGTTAAAAATGTACTTTGACGGCGATATCATATAGCGAGGGAAGTGTTATTTGCAGTTTCATCGAAACTTTCACCGAGCAATTCCAAATCTCGTTTATGAAAAAGGATAACAAAGTAAATTCTCTTTTAATAATGATATTGAACACTGATTAGTATTTTAATAATGATATTTGGGTTATTGTAAGTTATGCTTTGGGCCACGATTATATGTACGTAGATTAATTAAAAGTTCCGTTAAAAATGTACTTTGACGGCGATATCATTAAAAATGTACTTTGACGGCGATATCATATAGCCGGTTAAGTGTTATTTGCAGTTTCATCGAAACTTTCACCGAGCAACTCCAAATCTTGTTTATGAAAAAGGATAACAAAGTAAATTCTCTTTTAGTAATGATTTAGTATTTGATGTGAAATTGTTACCCTCTGCATTGAGTGAGAATTTAGTCATCACATGAATAACGCCAGACGCCATAATTCACATGAATAGTCATCACATGAATAACGCCAGACGCCATAATTCTTTGATATTAATTGCATAAATTGCATATTCATTTACGGTATCAGTACAAGGTGCCGTGTAAGATTTTATTTATTTGCAAAGGATCCTCTTCATTCTATATGCACCGTTTTAAATGGCTAAGATTTGGGACACGGACATTAAAAAGGATAGTAACGTCATAGATATGCTCTTTATTTCTGACCATAGACTCTCTACCTGGTGAGCTTTACAATTCGATTTTCGGACGATTCATTCAAAAATACATTATATTACATTATTTTTAATCTATGTCAAAATAGGGAGCAGATCTTTCATTTCTAAGTCGAATTACCTTGACTTTGCAGTGGTTTGATTTTTTCTCTTGTGTTTAGTGTATTAAACTATTTTTTCATAATAAAAAAAAAAATTAAAAATTTAGTTTTCTATTTGTGAAAAACATCATTGATGAGATATAAATATTAAACTATTTTTTCATAATAAAAAATAAATTTAAAAAAGTTAGTTTTCTATTTGTGAAGAACATCATTGATGAGACATAAATCCTTTCAGGAAATCATTGATGAAACATAAATCCTTTCAATGCTAGTGTTTGTGTTGAAAGCCAACTATCTTCATAGTCCATGATAAGTGGTTGAAATAATAATTACATAGCATTTTCTTTTATGGTAGATTTTGATGGTTAAAGAGTATTTATGTTGAATGCCAACTATCTCCATAGTCCGTGACAAGTGGTTGAAATAATACCTACATAGAAATTTCCTTTATGGCAGATTCCTAAGGTTGAAGAGTTTTTATGTTGAATGCCAATTATCTTCATAGCCACTGTAAGTCCTCATAAATTTTATCCCCATCAAATTTTTTCCGTGGCAAAAACTTTGATTTTGTGCTCTCATTTGCTTCGTGTTTATAATCCCTCCTTATAGAGAACATGAGTTATGTTTGGGAAGGTTCTAGGAAGGAGAATGGCATTCTCAATGAGAATTTGGTATGTATTTTAAGTGAATAGTGTTATGGAAGATACTTTTTAAAAGCTTAGTTATAAATTTTTATTTAGCATGAGATTTTAAAATTTTAAAATAATTTTTGTAAATTTAAAATTTTAGGAATTCATTTTGTGATTGATGGACAAGTACTTGGATGAGACTTAAATCTTTGACAATTCAAGTGTATTTGTCATAAAATACAAATAAAAATTAAAAAAATAGCATATTTGAAAATTAGTTGAGGTTGCCATGTTTTCAAAGACCATAAATAAGGTTTACAAGTGGTAGAATTGTAAATGTGTTGAACCTGCACATAATAGATCTAGCTAAAAAATAACACACACATTTGTAGAGAGAAATTGAGAAAGAAGAAGCAAGACAGAAAGAATGGAAAAATTCTCATTAACCGAATGAATAATGAATAATTTACACATTATATGCTCTGTATAACTCAACCAATGCGCACTCGAGGAGAAGCCAATGCACCATAGTGGTGTTCTAGAGTGATATGGACACACACCAGCAGTTATGGGAGTAAACTACCACCTAGTCTAGTCTCTCAGGCAATTACGAGAGTGAACTGCCACCTCGTTGAGTTAACTTGTTTATCAGTCTTCAGTTAACTGACTAAAACAGAGTGAAGTGGGGAGGATATCAGGAAATCATGGTAATGTGCTAGTCTGGTGATGATACCAAGGACAATGTGCATTAGTTGGTTATGATCCCAATGTTGCATGGTGATAATCCCAATGTAGCATCTAGACTCTAGTCAGCTGATCAAACTGAAGTGAAAACTAAAGAGAATATTCTCCCTAAAGGAATATTCTTCCTAAAATATAGGAAACTAAATAATGACTAATAAACGAGGAAAAACCTTAG
>JASDQU010505251.1:50200-60264 GCA_032191745.1 Picea mariana | reverse complement strand
TTGTGATGATGTATGAGGTTAGTTATGATAAGATCATTACGATTTTGTGATGATGTATGAGGTTCTTTATTTTCACATTTTCTGTATTATTTAATAAATATTTTATTATTAATCATAACATTATCTTTGTAAGGTTTTTAAAATTCTCAAAGGTGTTAAAGTTTAAAATACTGATTTTATTTTTTAAGATGTTAAATTTAGATTTACCCATTATAATTATAATATATTATAATTATAATATAAAATGATAATATTTGTATGAAATTATTTTAAATTTTTGTATTTTTGAAATAATAAATTCTAATATTTGTATGAAAATTTTTCAAATACTTATTTTTTGAAATCATAAATTCTAGATAAGAGAGTTAGTATCTATAAAATTTAAAAAAAAATTACTTACAACTTTTTAATTTCATTAACTTTTTAAATTCAATCAATTTATATATTATAATTTTAGATGTTAAATTTAGATTTTTTTATTTGATTTTTTTTTGTGACTGGTAGAATACTCTCATTCCATTTACTATGGGGCATCAGTAAATTCTGGTGAGAATCAAACTTGAGACTTCTTTTTTTTTTACATTTCCTTTCATTTACACGACACTTGTTAATTGGTCTATACCCTTTGTTGACCTTAAATTTAGATTTATCAATCACAATATTTTTATGAAATTCTTTTAAATACTTGTTCATTAAAATAATAAATTATATATAAAAAACTATTTTCTACAAAAATTAAAATAATTTTTTAATTTAACTTAATTAACTAATTTTAAATCCAATTAATTTATTTACATTATTTTCACATCCATTCATAAATCATTTAGACCCTATCATGTTCATTTTAAGGATTGCACATATATGATGTATTGGTTCATTGAATTCAACATCCAACTTTGATCTCAACATTCAACACATACATATATCTTACATGGGTGCATTAATTTCAACCACATATACAGTGTATTGGTTCATTGAATTCAACATCCAACTTTGATCTCAACATTCAACACATACATATATCTTACAACACATACATATATCTTACATGGGTGCATTAATTTCAACATCCAACATGATATAGGAAATTATAAAAATATATGGCACTTTATTATAGATTTATATTTCTTATGTTTTTATGACTGCTCTATCCACTTGGTAAGGTTTTTTATATTTTCAATTATTGTAATTATAAGTAAACCTTTGTTATGTAGTAGTTATTACTATGGAAAAGAGAATAATTATAAGAGATTGATAAGAAATGAAAAACGAAAGATAATGTGTGTTTCAATCAATGTAATATTTGGAAAAGAGAATAATTATAAGAGATTGATAAGAAATGAAAAACGAAAGATAATGTGTGTTTCAATCAATGTAATATTTAGAAGTTGTAAGGAAAATTTGTTTTACTCTTTTCAAGTAGGTTAAAATCTCACTTTTATACTGAGTTAATTGTTGATAAATTTTAAATTTATTCATAGTTATTAATTTAGCTTTATATTTTAGGAAATTTTACATGAATTTTAAGGATAAATATCTTCTAATTTTTATCTTAAATATCATCATATATATATGAAAAATAAAAATAAAAACTTAAATTATTAACATATAATAATAGTAAAAGGTAATTCAATGTTTAGGCAAAAAGTGATGATAACCATTGCAAACGTAGATGCTTCGCTTCTATTAAACATAACACAATAGAGTACATAACAATATATGAATCTTAGATACTACTTAGTAATGGAAAACAAACATCCAAGTCAAAAAGATTTTCAAAATATTAAAATCATATCATATATGCATGAAGAACATAACAAACAAGGGAGTTAGTTGCAAAGCAACTAATCCCTTTTTTCAACAATTATTATATTAATATAATAATGTTGTAATTTATATATTTAAAACAATTTTTTTACATTACAATCTTAAATCAATTTTTCAACAACATAGTTTGAAATTGAAAATCGTGGACATAGGTTCAGAAACTTGAAGAGGAAGAACAAGGTAAATATATCTCCATAACAATAAAATTTGTTTGATCAGAGGACTTTGATATATCACTATTACAGTAAAAACAAAAATAAGAAGACAAGTGTGCCCGCTTTAAAAATATACCCATAATGCAGGGTTGAGATTTGATTGGGCCACTTTCAACGTTATTTCAAATGGAGCACCAAGAAATGGCCCCAACGGTCTAAAATATATTCATTACATGCAAATGAAAGGGACATCGTCATTCTATTCACCCAACGAACCAAATTGATATAAGAAGTTATTTTAAAATTGATTTTTCTTTAATAGAGAACAGACATGTTCAATGGAGTTTCTCTGTAACAACTATTCTAAAAAAAATACTTACCCCGCTCCACCCGAGAGGACTTGGAGGACTCTTCTACAATAAATACATCCAATGTAAGTTATACATGCAAGGTATCTAAGATTAAATATTTTATATACATTTCAGGACGTATCTTCTCTGGATTATTTTATGTAATGGTGTAGGCAATACCCATACCTGCTCTGGATAAGGTGCATTTCCATCACGGTAATGAAGGATACCAGAAAAGGTAAATTAGAGACATACTATCACCTCAAAGTGTAATAAAACATAACTATGGTTTGTTTTGACATGGCTTTAGTTTTGTAATAAAACTAATGCTTACTTCATGTAGCTGTGAAAATACACTACATCACTCACTTTTTATGTCAGTTCTCGCACAAGCTCTGGGTGTTTTCCTTTCAAGTGGCTTTCTACAAAGTTACGTGCTTTAAAACCCTTGGCGGAACACTAAACACTCTGGACATAATTCCAATCTAAATCATCGGATACAGCACCCTCCAACATTTCATTACTTAATGCAAGTTTCACGTGAAGGGTCGTACATGTCTCTCATCCTGAACAATAAATAAAATATGCACATATGAGTTAGACAGAAATATTAAAAATATAACAAAAGTATACACACATGCATATATATTATTAGTTTCTTTTGAAAATCCAGTTTACATATGATAAACTTAAGAATATAGTCCGAAGAAAAATTCAGATAAATTGGCAAGATGGAGATAAAAAAGTCAATGTCTGAGAATTTTCCTTAATGTTGCATGTAAGGAGAACCAGGGCCTATGTGTAACAAGAAGAGAGTCTTGTACTTAGCACATGATCATTATATCTTCTTCAAATTTCACCACTTGATAATATGGTAGCAATAAAGGTCATTCTTATATTATTAGGGATGGCAGTGGACATGGGGCCTTAGATTCATTCTCAAACAGGGGTTATTTAGATTCACCGGAGCTTTAATCAAAATACCAACGACTTTAATAAGGTAGGGAAACCAATTCCTCACTAGTCATAAGCACTGTGCTCCTCAAAAATTGAATCTTTTTCATGTTTATATTAGCTTGTCTGTATTCTTCAGCATCATACATAGCCGTCAAATTTTCATGTTTATATTAGCTTGTCTGTATTCTTCAGCATCATACATAGCCGTCAAAACCACATGAGAGAAGCAAAGTTACATTAATGAAGTGATAGAATATAACATGTAAGGGAGAAATGAATATATGAAAAAAAAATTATTCAAGATAATTACATCTTTTGGTCTGGTGGAGGATAAGCTTTTCATTTTCATTTAAACTAAGTAAAAAAAAAATATTTTATATAAAATAAATTTGATATTTTTAAATGGTTATTGCAATAATAAAAATTTAAAATTATTTTTTATTTACATTTGAAAATTTGAATGTTCTTTTAAAGAAATAATACATTGCATTGAAAAGAAGTCACGTGTTAATGAAAAGACTATATGTGTCACTGAAAAGGCAATGCTTGTCATCAAAAAAACATTTATGAGTGGTCTTTGTGCAGTAACAACTGAACATCATTACCAGTATGACAGTTGTGGCCTCACCAATACAACAAATATGAACATCCTAGGAATATAGCGAAACAGAATTTTTCCTAAACAAAACGTCGAGCTTTCAAAATATACGTTTTCAATAACATCGTACATGTTCACCATCCCGTTATAGAATATGGTGAGTTGGGAAGCCATGAATATAGTTAGATCCTAGTATCTCTTAATAGATGTCAGGGTTTATACTTCCCAACTAATGATATTGATTCGTTCTCGGCCTTGAGAAATGAAGAAGGCCACCTGAAAGCAATAAATCCTGAATTTGATTGATGATTCAACCTTCTTCATCAACCCCAGCAACAACAAGAACAAGGAGCTTATTTGGGCACAACACATACGCCCTAGAGAGTTTAAGAGATTGTGACCATATTGAAATATAACATAGAGTCTCAACATATTTTAAATAAGGATTAATCTCAATAGTTAGAGGAATTATGGATTTCATTATAGATATAAAGAAGCCCCCATATCGAATGAATCATTCAGGATACTACGGAATGAATAAGTAGATATTTATTGTTGGCTTATAGTTAGTTGAACGAACACTACACTCGAATAAAAATACAGTTTTTAGGTCATGCACATGGTCTCTGGCCTCCTACGCACATGCGAAGATGTTGGGCTATTTCAGTTTGTGAAATAATTTTTATCGTGTATTAGGGTATTCTAAAAAAAAATGGACTATCTTTGCATCTGCAGAAAAAACATTATTCCATGTTATAATATAACTATCTTGAATTTATTCCTAAGAATCTTGAAATTATGCTTATACAGTGAAACTGTATGAACAAAATTATGCTTAAATAGTGAACCAACATAAAACACTATGCTTTCTCGAGATGGATTTACCTGGTAAGCACCCAACTAGAGAGAGAAATAGCAGGCCCTGAATACATAGAATACGTTCAAGTTGGATTGGTGATATCGTCCAGAATCTCCCTGCACTAAAAAGTACGCTAAAAAGTACATGGACAATAAATTATAGATGTTATTCACCCTTGTAATTATTCAATACTTAGAATGGAAATAGAAATAGCTATAGTTAACCTATCTCTCACTGTGCTTTCATATAAATAATTATAATGATAATCGAAATAGCTATAGTTAACCTATCTCTCACTGTGCTTTCATATAAATAATTATAATGATAGTTATCTCACCCATTGTTGTGTGTGGGTCAGAGTGGAACACCAAGTGGAAAGGAAACAACACTACCAATATCTCCATGTTGCTTCAAGTATGATTTCACATGTACTCACAAAGTATGATTTCACATGTACTCACAATAAAAGTATGATTTCACATGTACTCACAAAGCTGGCGCTATGCTCACATAGATTTCTATATTATTTAAACTTTGGGTGGATGTAGGTTTGCAGGTTGAGGATCAGAGATGAAGTGCACAAGGAGGGTCTAAAAATACCTTTAAAAGGTAGGTAATAGCTTGATGTTATGCGGTAAGGAGGTGGCCACTGGCCAGGCCCGAGGAGATGGAAACGAGAGGAGGAGTCCAGGTTGTTGGCTTGATCACATCAGACTGCAATGCTCACTGCAAAGCAGAGACTGCAGAAGCTTAAATCACTCTCTGAGATAATTAAGTTCCACCGCTTGGTATACCGATCATATATTTTATATATTAAATTGTTTTTTACGATATGATAAATAATTCTTAACAAATTCCTGCCACCAGGGATATTTAATCACATCCAATTTTTATTAGGCAGAAAGTGTAGTTATACATTTTTTAAATTTTCAAAACAACTTTTTTATTTTCAAAAAATCAAATTTAATACATAATTTTAAAAAGCTTTAACAAAAGTTAAAATTTAGTATTAAAAATGTGTAAAACACACCAATTCATATAACAAAATGTACCCACAAATACCTGGTCAACGCGCCTTGACCTCACGGGAAAGCTATAGTCCCCTCCTTGGCCGGGACTAATAAGAAAAAATTATATCTTCTAAATGGATAATGGATAGTCTTAGGCCATCTTGCTTTGTGTCCTATTAAGAAACTAATAAATGAATATAAAAGCCATGATTATATAACTGAAGTGGCCTTCAGGGTCATTCGTAATCACTAACGCCAATAGCGTCTTCCAATGACCCATATTCCTTGTCATTTATGAGCCCATCAAAGGTCATTTGTAGTATTTCAATTGCTACCTTGATATCACCCATGTATTGTTTAAGATTTGTAGTTTTGGTATTTCAGTGAGTAGGTTATTTGGTAGCAGGGCCTGTTTCTTCTTTGTTTTCCCCATCATGGTTAAGGATGTGAATTCCTTCACAATCCAAAAATGGTTAAGGATGTGAATTTCTTCATAATAGAAAAATGGATGGTAATTTTAGGGAAGAGGGTTTGATTACTGAAAGTATGGTGAGCGTCGACTATAGTTGTTTTCAAGAGAAATTAATGGTCCTTATCATTTTAGGTTTGACCTTGGCTATAGACAGGATCTCCATATATGTATCCTTCTTTACTATATGGTTGGGGAACTTAGAAGCACATCCTTTCCATTATAAATGAAAAAGGAAAATATGTTGCATGAAGGAGCATTAGTAGTCTACTTACATTTGAATCTATTAAATATTTTGGTAGAAGTGTTTCCATGAGAGGGTTGGGAAACTTGTTACCTCGTTTTCGGATAACCTTGATCTCTTCTTTCTCGGGGATTTGAAACATAACAAGGGAATATTTCCTTAGATCAACATCCAAGGAAAGCACAACTAGTTCATCCAACCAAGCCAAAGAATGATGGGATATACTCCCTTGAGGGAACATCATTCTAGGGAATTATGGATTTAATAATTTATATCTTGATGTGGTAGTTTGTTAAAGTAGTACTTTCCAACATTTGAGCTATGTGCATGCTCATATAATATTGGTTTCTCAGTTTTGAGTGAGGTGCATCCTTATAATATAGATTTTGAATTGGAGAGCTATGTAAACCTATAAGAAGAGAATTTGAATCATGAATAGGACTAAGATATATAATCTAAGATATTCTAATATTTGGGGTTTTCATGGTTATATATTGTATTTTCTTCATAACAATGCCAACAATTTGTGTTTGTCGTAGTGATTTTTTCTTTCAGAGATTATTCCTTATCATTTGACATCAAATAAGTAATATCTTATCTTTCTCCCATTCACTCAAGGATTGGGTTCTGTTGAGGTTTCCCTACCACTATACATGACCTCTTCCTTGTTTCTAGACTCAGACATATTAGTTTTTCGGTCCTCTGGAGGCCTCCCTCCCACCCACATTCCATCTTCTTCTTTTCCAACCTTGAATCTCTGAGGATTTAGGTTTCTTTGAGGTCCATCCTTGAACCCTACAACCTAATATAGTTAGTTATCTTGGCCACTATATCCACCTAGTGAACCATTCCTTAACAAAAAAATTCTCTTGGTTCCCTAGGCTTAGTGGCTACCCATATTAGGTCTGATTTTGGGATTTGTGGAAGCCATCCTCCCCTAGAAACCTTCCCATTGTTCTTAAGTTTCTTTCCTATAATATTCTCACATTTAAATCATTCATCTCCTCATCTCTCAAACAAACCTATTGGCACAATCCCTATCTAGATCCATACCTAGGGTGTTAGGGACCTTAACCTCTCAAGTGGGTAGAATAATATATTTCGATGTAATAAAGGTCAATATTAATAAGGCCTAGCAATAAGGAGGAATAAGTCAATTGTAAGAAGACCTAATAGAAGCTTTCACTTCTAGAAGGATCTTCCTCTAGATTGTTCTTTGGGAGAGATAGTGTATAAATAAGAGTATAGGCTATGAGAAGTTTTTTCTTGGAAAATTATTGTAATAGAGCTCTTCTTTGTTAGAGGTTTCCTCCTCAAAGTGTCAAGTGAACATTGTTTCTTATGAATAACGGTATAATTCTGGTGTTGTGGTTCCATATAATTTGTTTTTTTACTATTATCTCTGCAATATTTTAGTACTTTTTTGCTATCTCAGTGTTATTCTCTGCATTATTTCTCTATTCTACTAATATAACAAATCTGGTACCTCACAAGTGGTATCAAAGCACTTTCCTCGGCAGAAAATTATGGGTTAATTTTTTTTTCAGGGTAGATACGTACTCTGGCGTCTTAAATCTATAGAGATCTTTCGTTATGCGCATAAACCCATGGTTGGGGAGTCATACACCCAAGAAATACAAATGGTACTCAAGCACACATTTGTCGACCACCCTTGTAACCCTTGTTGGTACCCTTTCGAGTGGTAATGCACCAGACAATACCTATATATGGATCGACCTAGATCTCTTGAAGTCCTCAATAGATAAACTGATATGTCACCTGACTACTATAGTTCCACCAAGAAAGACACTCGTGAAGATAATCTCTAGTTCCTGGGTAGTCGAGTAGTACAACTAAGGGCACGGTCTATCCTCCTTAGTTCATGCCATGAGATATTTGGCTAAGTACTAATGTTGGACCTCACACGTATATCAGAGAGCTATAGCACATGGAAAAACCTTAACTATATAACCCTTGAATACCCTAACCCTTGGGACAGAAAAAAAAACAAAACAAACAAGATCTATTGATGCGTAGTTGTGCCTCCTGCATTTGGGTTGCGAAATTACAACACATTTCTTCCTGTTAAGAATTTGGGAATTTCATCACTGCAGTATACTTCAGATCCGAGTATAACTCCGTAGAAGTAAAACAAATAAATAAATAAGTATAATGGTCCCACTGGCATACTTATTTGGGACCTATCCCATTGGACTCCCCTTTTCTCCTCGATTGTAGTCATACCTTTCATTTTAAAAAAAATCATGTGGACCCAAGCCCTTCTCAACTTCCCCATTTTTCCACCTATTCCATTATATTTCCTTTCTTGACTTGATCGTTTTGGTAGATATCACTTATAATCCTTTTTTGTGGTCCCACTGTTATTGGACTAATCGGTATGTGCAGACACTAATTGATCTCCCTAGATCCACCTAGATCTAGAAAAAAACACACCAGAACATGACGTTTTCCTTAAGTTTTAGATATTCAATTTACTAACTAAAGAGGGATGGATGACATACTTTTTAAATGTCGCTTCCTCTCACCATTGCCATCCTATCTCCGTTCCAACGCTCATACAATGATAATCCTTCAAAAGAACGCTACCAACCAAAGTGATAGCAATAGCATAAACTCAATATAAATATTTGTATGAGATCAAGGAATCATACAATAAAACACAATAAGCTTTATAGGAAAGAATCATATTACTATATCATATTAAATGTGAAAGAGAGATTACAACCATGGCCTTGATGTCGTAAGGTCCCTTCCAACTGTCCTTCATTCCCCACACACTTCCACTCCAAGAATTCTGAGAGCATAGATCTGATAATATTCACAATATATCTTGACAAAGGCAAATCTCAAAGCCACTCCAACCAAGCTAATAATTCCAAGCCAACCAAAGCTCAATCCAAAAGCTCCAAAGATAACCAAAATCTCAAAAGCTAATCAAAGCTAACTTTCTCCATGAACTCCTCTCCTTTTATAAGTTGAAGAGGATAAGGTGAGGAGGTTAGGATGATCCCACTAAATCATAAAAGTGAGTAAGATCCAAACCATTCGAATGCCACCTCACCATAGAAGTTTCTCCTTCTAGAAGATTTGAGAAAATGCTTGTTTTTCCCATGTGTAGGCATTCTCGCACCTTGCCTATAGAGCAACCTGCGAACATCTCGCACCCTAGCTATGTTGCAACCCGCGAGAATCAGGCATTCTCGCACCCTGCCTATATAGCAACCTGCGAACTTCCTCTTTTACAGGGTTTTTACTAGGGAAAATGCAACTTCTTTTCTCAGGAAAAGTTCTTCTCCCTTCTCTCTTGAGGAACTCAGGCCACTGACCCCTATGAAGGAAACAGATAGGTTTACATCATTAATGTTCATAGGGATGATAAAAATAATGTGTAACAGAGAGCCCCCCAAAGTATGAAGTTAGAACAGAGTGATAGCTGAAATACTTTGTCGAGTGTGTGTAGGGAACAAGAAACAGTCGGTCGGAAACCTGCCAACAAACAAGGAAACTAGTATAATAATATATCATCACTGAGCTAGGCATTCCCATACTCAAAATACAAATGACTCAAAGCATA
>JASDQU010505248.1:27357-40693 GCA_032191745.1 Picea mariana | reverse complement strand
CTAGTGAGGGCTTTACATCGAACCATGGGGGCACCCTTTGAGGTAGTGGTTGAAAGTGTGGTTGCACCCAAAGTTCAATTCTTGTGAGGGCTTTAAGTGGAGCCATGGGGGCACCCCTTGAGGTAGTGGTTGAACAAAATATCACAAACTAATAAACAAAAAAAACATTGAAAGGTGGAAAAAAAATCATTTCGATAAAAGATATTTAACTTAGGTGAACAATGATGAATTAATTGTGGCATGTTTTATGCTTGATCATTCAAGTTAAAAAAAAAATCATATAATTTAAATTTAATTTAATTGGAGGAAAAAAAATACCAACACGTCTCGTCATGTACACAACTAAATTCTTAATAGAACTCGCATTACTCCCTAGTTCATTTATGAAATTATCCTAAGATTTCATTTGTTAGGCACTGCCTTATTAAGAATCCCTAAGAAGCCCCTATAAGGGTTGATATTAAAATAATACAAACATGAAGCCGTAAAAATAGGAGAGAGAATAACCAAACGACGTATATAAAAGATTAAAGGGAAAATGTGGTGGGTGGGTGAGATTTTGGATTATGGTTGATAAAGTTGTTCATTTTCTCGCCGATACGTGACTTTAAATATCTTGTAATGCACGGATTAAGGCTTCTCCGTCAAATAAATTGGGACAGGAACTATACTTCCCCTTTCTGTTTGCTCTCATCGCTGCAATTTTTGTTCTGTTCTCCCCATCCTTCGAGATAGAGAGTTTTAGTTTCACTTGATATGTTTTCTGGGTCAGCTTTATGTCCATTTTGTGTATATGGAGATCTGAAAGCGAGGTTTATTGGGCGGGGACTGTAATYCTWAATCCATATTCGGTAATGTGTCTGAGGAATAATGCCATACTCCTGTCTGTTCCTATAGTGGAGTAATGCATTACAGAGATATTTCTATAAGTGTATAATAACAACAGTCAAAGCTGTTGGATTACTGCCGTTTAATTTCTATAAGTATGAAGAATCCGAAGAGGTAGACAGAAGGGCACGAGAATTTAACCTGCGTGGCCTTTACTTTTCGAATTGACAGAGCTGTGCTCACCTGTCCCGCAGGCTGGATGATAGTTTGGAGTACTAATTGGTGTTTTAATAATAATCTCTGTGCGTCAAACCAGAATATTGGTGTTTTATTAATCAATTGATTAGTAGTTTACCTTCTGGTTCTTTTTAGGACCAGAGTTGGGAATGGAGTCGACCTTGTATCCCATGAATAGTGCGCACGAGGCCGAGGGCGAGGACCACAGCCATCTGCCCCCGGGGTTTAGGTTTCATCCCACGGATGAGGAACTGGTTACTTACTATCTTACCAAAAAGATTTTGGACAGCACCTTCTCCGCGTGTGCAATTGCAGAGGCGGACCTGAACAAGTGTGAACCTTGGGATCTCCCAGGTAGATATACATGATATATCACCATTCTAGAATATCCAATCGTGTAATACTTTGAATTTCTCAATTTCTCTTCCATCGTACTGGTCTTGGTCATAGATTTTGTATTGTAAATATTATGTATAAGAATTGATGATGACATGCATGCAGGAAAAGCTAAAATGGGAGAGAAGGAATGGTACTTCTTCAACCTCAGGGACCGCAAGTATCCAACAGGCCTTCGGACCAACAGAGCGACAGAGGCTGGATACTGGAAAACAACCGGGAAGGATCGAGAGGTTTCCAATTCAATGTCATCTGCACTGGTTGGAATGAAGAAAACGCTGGTTTTTTACAAGGGCAGAGCTCCCAAGGGAGCGAAAACCGACTGGATAATGCACGAGTATCGTCTGGAGGGCCAATATTCCTACCATCGCTTACCCAAAAACTGCAACGTGAGTTGATATAACTCATACTATACGCTCAGCTATTATATGCATTCACTAACCGTATACGTATTCATCTAGGTCTTTATTTACTAACTAGTGGCAGCGATAAAACTAAACTTGAAGTACAGACCTCAATGAATATTTTCATATAGATAAATAAAGGATCTTCCTCACGTGGTCTGTAAAACACCTCTGTCGGTGTAACAAAATAGAGAAGTAAACCCAGAAACAAAAATATCTGATGTTTACATGCTTGGACTTGGTACAGGATGATTGGGTGGTGTGCAGAATTTTTCAGAAGGGTGCAAACGGGAAGAGGAGTTCCATAGGGCTGATCGATGGAAACGCATACCTTGATCAACCAAGTTCTCCATCTTTGCCCTCGCTCTCGGAATCCCCTTACAACGCAACGGCAGCGAATGATCAGGAGACAGGATCTATTGAAAGCGATTCGGGCACTTCTGCAAAGGGCCATGATGTGTCGTTCTTCTCCACACCCATGGGACCTAGGGCCAATTTTCACAAGTTTCAACGTAGCAACAGCTCGAATTATCCTGATTCGTCTGATCAACAATCAGAAATGGCTAGACAAATGAAGCATTTTTCATATATGCAGAATCTCATGCTCAACGATCGAAGGTTTCATATGAATATGCTTCCTGCAGCTGCACTGTTGTCATTACCCAATGCGGGACGCGATGAGATTAGTTCAATGATGCACCAGCAGCAGGGGATTCAGCAGCTGCCAGGTTTACCGCCCTCAATAGCATCCAATCCACATATGCCTCTACCATCTAATTTGTTAAACACGGGCTTTCCGGCATACGCATATTCTTCTGCTTTGCACTCTTCCAACGCGGTTCCAAAGGCCCTTGCTAGCCAGTATGAAGGATGCTCAATGGAGCCATCTTCTAGCTCTGGTGTACATCATAAAGCACTAACTAATGAGAATACTATGGGAGCTAATAATTCTGTCTACAGCTTTCAGTGGGCTAACGATGGCCTCTCTCAAAAGATAATGGCTCAGCCTAATCGAGAGGGCAATGGGGCTCCCTGTTTGAGTACAGACATGAATGATGAACTGGATTCTTCTGCAGCGCCTCCAGTAGACTTTGATTCTCTCTGGAATATCAGAGAGCATTTATTTTAATGGCACCTCCAGAACCTGTCTTGTATATATGGGAGCTGTTTTCAGCACAAACAGAGAAGAGGAGAGGAAAGCTAGAATAATACAGGGTTTCTGGAAAGGAGAAGACAGCTGCTTGAAGATAGACTTCGAGGAAAGGATAGTCTACGAAACAAGAGAACAATCTGATTTTTGAAGCATCTATTTCATCTGAGGAGGGTTTGAACCGTGCAGGCGACGGTTTTGAGTGTTTTTTCGCTCACAGATTGGAAATAAAGAATAGATTCACGCCAAATGAGATCATATCTGGTCTAGGGTTAGAAAGTTTATAACGCTTTTTTAAGGTAGGCACTGAAAATTATTTGTGTATTAGTATGTGTTAGATAATATGTTTATGAATTTCAGATTCCAGACATTTTATGCTCCTTCGGGATGTGAAGATTTATCAAGTGTGCAAAGGGCTGTGGTTTTCTGCATGAAGGCAACCTCAGTGCAACAAAAGTAGAAGCAGCTATTAGATACAGCGATCCCATTTTTTCCCGCTCGATGTTATTCTCGGGGAAACCCTTTGGGCAGTTTCTATATGTTTTTCCAAATGTTAATTTATCGTTTCATTGACAATTTCATATAATGAACATTTATTGTTTAAATTATAACCATGGYTTACTGTTTTAAAAGATWTGATGTCATATAACAGTCTCATAGAGRACGTGAAATATTAAGAAAAATCAGTGTTTGCTAAGTTAATATAAAGGTGGTTCAATCACTTGCTCGAAATATGGACACAAAGTGTTAATTTTGTACAAACATTACAACAAACTATATATTATCGATTGAAAGTGGCGTGTGAAGGAGGAAAAGTATCTAAGCAACAACTATTTTTACTAAAATCTTTTCATGTGGTTGGAAATGGTATTGTCATAGCTCGTGAAATATTTCTTCTTTTAATTTATATCTTGAAAACGTTAAATAGTATGCATTCTTTACATTCCACGTAAGACGTTACCTATAACCTTGTACAAAATATTTCGTAGGACATAACTCTTCTACCCAACTTGTTAAAAAATAATATTTGTACGAATCTTAAATTATATTTCTTCAATATATTTCTATAAAAAAATAATGATTGGTTGTTGTGTGGACTCTTGCCCCCTTAATCTTTTTTAATAGAAAGTATTTTTTTTTATATGCATAGTATTTGTTCAAGGTTTGTTAATTAAAGAAAGGAAAAACTTGGATCCTCTCATAATTGATTGCAATCCTTTTTTTATAAGAAATTTTTTCATTGATTTGCTCGATGCTTTTATGGGATTTTTATATATTTTTTTGATAAAGAATAATTGTGAGTTAAATCTAGTAATAAAAATAATAATTAAGATGATTATAGATTTTTTTTAGATATTTTTATAAATTTAATGTATTTGAAGAAATTAACTACATTTGATATTACATTTTTAAATATATATATTTTTGTTTAAAAAATGATATAATTATATAAAAATTTAAAATATATTATATTTTTAAAATAAAATGTTTATCTTAACATTAATGAATTATTTTAAAATCTAGTTAATTAGTTAATTAATTAGTTTCAATAAACAAGTTTATATATATATATATATATATATATATATATATATATATATATATATATATATAATATATTATATTTTTAAAATAAAATGTTTATGTTAACATTAATGAATCATTTTAAAATCTAGTTAATTGATTTCAATAAACAAGTTTGTAGAAAATAGCTTGTACTTTTTCATAACTTTTTTATTTATTTATGTTTTATAATATTAATTTCAAATGTATTTGTTAATATCAATATAAAGAAAGTTATTATAGATTTAAGATAATCAAACACATATTTTTTCTATTTATATATTTCGGTTTGTGGTAGTTCATTATATTGTTTTAACATATACAACTATTAAATAGGTCAAGTAAGAATAAAGGGTTAAGTCAATCAATTATCATTGATGTTATTGGCAATGTAGTTAGTTCTATGCCATTATGTGTTTAGTTCAATTTCTCATATCTATGTGTGTATGCAACATCATATTAAGACATAGAATTTGGATCTAATAATCATATCCATCTCAACAAAATACAATAAAATACAATGAATGTTCTTAATATATTTCCAATACATTTTATATAGTTGCTCAAGATATTTCCAACACGTTTTATGTAATTGTTTAATATATTTTTAGTTATGTTTGATATATTTCTAACACATATTCTTTAATATATTTTGAGTCATGTTTGAAATATTTCCAACACATTCTATACATTTGTGTTAGTTATGTAAACAACTTAATATGAGAGAGATACCAATAAAAATTCATAGAATGGTCATTTAAATTGCACCCAAAATCTTTCAATGTATCTCAAAAAATTCTTCAAATTAGTTGAGTGGCCAAAAATATTTGTAAGAACATCTAATGAGATGATATGTATGAATATGGGATGTGTGCAAGTGAGAATTAAGTGGAAATGAATTTTTTTATATTACATTAGATGCCATGTCATTGTATTTAACATTTAAATTAGAGTTTTTCATTAATTAATGTTCAAGGTTGGTGTATAAATTGGAGTTTATCATTGATTAATGTTCAAGGTTAGTGTTTAAGATGGAAATAGAAATATACATAGCACCTAGGGAGGGTGTATGGTATAGTTTGACTTTGTATGTGTAACGACCCCAATCGTTACGACTCCAAGCGAAGCAAAAAGTGCATTTATTTTTGTTTTAGGCAAGAAACAAATGACAACAACAGTTGAACCACACAACCTGACGACGAACACACGCACGCAGATCAAGCAATAGATAACAACGACTCAACGCACTAGCACAATGAGCAACTAGGAGAAACATGCGTAAATCAAAAGAAGGAAACGACTACCCACCCAACACAACACAACAACGCCTACAAGCTAAGGAAAACATCCTCAATCCCAACACAACGACCTTGAAGACGAGTACTAGAGCCTCTACTGCGTGCAAAAACAAACACATGAAGGCGTTATAACCCAAACACCAACAACAACTACAACAAACAATGCCTACAATGGGAAGCACAAACTCCAACCAAGTTATCATTCGCCCATATCCATTAGGGCACGCAATGATCCCCTTAACAGGAATCATGTCGTCGCCAGGTGATAGGCATGACAACAAACGTGGTGCAAAAACGTAATTGGACCCTCAACACCAGATAAATTCAATGCACTAGAAGATCAATGGACTATCTAAAAACCTGACGAATAAACCTAGCACCCAATCGAAAAGTCAATAAGATGACTGTGACATTCATACAAACTAATAATTTCCTTGCACAACAAAATCAATCGGTACACATTAAAATAAATTTTATCAACAATTACTTCATTGTAACTATTCTCCAATTCTATTATTGGGTAGGTATTTTCCTAAGGAGGAAATTCTCTATCGTTTAACTGAAACTAAATGGAACATGTCTTTTAAGCAATAAAAACATATCTTTTAAATCTGAAAACGCTATCTTTTAAACTGACACCGTATAATAAAATTGTTATTTATGTAATCTAACCATTTATATTTTGTTTCACATTGGATATAAACACACTGTCATTACCTATCAAATTTTCTAGTTACACACTTCATACCACACATTGACAAAATGATTTTGTAAACAAAAATATCATTATTTTCTAACTAGATTCTCTATATTTTTGTTGTCCAAACAATAAGAGCTAATTAATGAAATTAACAGTAAATACATACCATAAATAAATTAATGTTTAAATGTAATTCTGACCCTTAATGATGTTTAATAACGATATATAATGATGATATACAATAAGTATATATACTGTCAAAGTTATAATGCTAAGTTAAATGATATTACTGAGCGAAAACATGACGGGGCTGGGTGAAATATGATATCATTGTGCCATTAAATGTATAAATCACTACCATTTATATATTGCACTATCTATCAATAAAATAATTGTTGTTTAATGCACAAGGTTGCTGCCATTTATCCCACGCTATCTATCAATAAAAATGGGTGAAAACGCAATCAACACCACTGAATCAAGCGTTGTCTATCCCATAATACCTACTTCCATTCACCTACAAATCATTGTCATCCACATGCAATTCTATCTTTTATAACTAAAATTTAAGGGAATCGCTATCTAACCAATAATTTCGTTGCCTATAGAATACATTAGGTGGTTGTCAAAGCTCTATCAAAAAAAGTCTTTGTCCACATAAAATCATTGTTTAAACACATAACTGTTGTCTTTTATATATAGATTTGTTGTCTATTAAATATGAAGTCACTTACATCTATACACTCATGCAGTCAAAATTCATAGTAATATAAAACACAGATATACAATTCATAGTGATATTAAACGCAAATATAAAGTCAAAATTCGCAGTGATATAAACGCAAATATACAATTCGCAGTGATATAAAACGCAGATATAAAGTCAATATTCGTAGTGTTATAAAACACAAATATATTCACAGTGATAATGGTAGTGTAAAAAATGTGCATTATGCCAATAAATCCTCAAGCAGAACTACGCAATGTGTCAATAAAATTGTGGATCAGAACTGTGCAATGTGTCAATAAAATCATGGAGCAACAATTGTGGTTTATGCCAATACAATCGTGGATTAATAATTTTGCTTATGCCATTAAAATCATGGAGAAAAATTGTGCAATGTGTCAATAAAATCGTGGAGCAAAACTGTGAATTGTGTCAATAAAAGCGTGGAGCAAAAATTTTGCATTGTGTCAATAAAATCATGGAGAAAAAATTGTGCTTTATGCCAATACAATCATGGATTAAGAACTGTTCTTATGCCATTAAAATCGTAGAGAAGAAACTATGCAAGAATGGAGAAATCATCGTGCAAAGAAGGACAAAATAGTTGTGCAATAGAAGAATGAAATAGTTGTGCAATAGAAGGACGAAAACAATATGCAATAGAAGGATGAAATCGTTGTACAATAGAAGCATGAAATTGTTGTGCAAGGAAGCACAAAATGGTGGAGACAAATCCATCAAAACACATCACAAAGGGGCATCGAAGGTAGTAAAAACAACAACGAAATTGCAGTCCAAACAGCATGTGTAATCACAGTAAATATATAAATTAGACGTTGTCAACAAATATTCAATCACAGAACCAGTAAATTCGCATACATGAACATATTAAAATGTTGATATTTACCAATCAAGGCGCTAGGATTCATCAATCAAACGCAGAGTTTTACCATCCAAAGTGTAGAAGAAATCAATCACAAGAAAACGCAAGACCAATCATTCATCCATGAATTAGTCAATGTCGAGGTAAGTAAGGGTAGATGGATGGGAAAATGTTATCCTTATCTCATCATCCATGCACAAAAAAATAGGGAATTAAAATCTATAGGTCTATTAACACCGAAGTGACGATCGTCGATTAAGCTCCTAGCCGACTGCTCAGGCATGGACTTATGATCTAGGGATAAGGACGAAATATAAATCACAATCTCTTCATAATAATCAATAAATAAAAACAGAACAATCATAGTAATCAAGGACCAGGTTGCCAAGGAAATCAATTCAAAAGCAGCGAGCGTAAAGCTATGACGACTTTAAGTTCTCGATTAAAAATGTTGATTAAATCACATTTCTTTACACAATAGAAGTACAATGATGAAATCACAAGAAAAATAATAATCTACCATTCAAATAAACACATGCGTACTGTAGCCCCAGGTGACATCTATGAGTTGTTGTCCCATGCACGCTCCATCTAGAGACCAATGTGACTTCACCTGTACCTCCCAACTAGTTCTAGGGGTACTCTTCTTCCCCCTGAGCCCCCCGAGCTGCAAAGGGGCCACACACACTAAACCAAACAACAACTAGCACCCATCTCGCCTCGCAAGGTTGAGCTACCACTTGTTACCCGAGCTGGGTATCCCAAATCCCACAAGATAAGTCAATCAAGAAAAATTTTCTGCAGCATAATGTTACGCATAAAACATCTGACCCATACTCCTCCTGCTCCATCCTTTTTATAGATTTTATAAGTGATTTCTTTCCCAAATTTCCATTTAATTTATTTTTCATTAATTCAATTCAGAAAAACCTCCCCCATACACATGTCACCCATCCCCCTAGTTGCACCAGAAATTAATTTCATTATTTATTTAATTACTTCTATTTCCCTCACCCACTTAAAAGCATTCCTAAAATCACTCCTTGGTGTCCCCATATTCCCTTACACATTTTAAATGACTTACGCCTTTACTAAATTCCTAGTTGAGTTCATAATTAGAAAGTTCTTAAAGGCAAGATTCCTTACTAAGTTAGTCATTCATCTTTTTCCTCACGTTTCCCTTTTTCTTTATGTTTCCCCTTTTTCCCTTAGCTTCCTATTTCTTTTAAGTTTCCATCTTTTCCCTTTTTTTTATCTAAAACTCAAATTAGAAAGTGTAGAAAAACCACCTCTTTCTCTTTTTAATTAATAAAATTTAATTAGCATATGTAGAAAAACAATCATTCCCACCCACTTTAAAAAAAAAAAAATAATCCCCTAAAGTAATTTCATTTTAATAAATTAATTGAATTTCTTACCCCCTTCTTGTCACATATTTAATTATGATTATTATTATTTCATTTTTTTGCCAAAAGTATTACTTGGACCTAGATTTTTATTTCCTAGGTTGGATGACATTTTTATTAGGGAAATTGTTTTTAAATCTTACTTATCACATCATTCATTTTAAGACCGACTAGGTTTATTCACTTACCCATTGAAATCACGACATGCCCTTCAGGATGCACTAGGTGCTCCAAGGGTGCCACTAGCCTTTTTCTATTTTCCTTGTGCAACGTTCCCTTCAAGATGCACTACATGCTCCAAAGGTGTCACTCGCCTCTTTCCATTTTCATTGCACGACGTGCCCTTTAGGATGCACTACGTGATCCAGGGGTGCCACTCACCTGTTTCCATTTTCCTTGCACGACGTGCCCTTCAAGACACACTATGTGCTCCAAGGGTGCCCCTTGCCTCTTGACTGACTTGGTACACATCATAAAACCCTATAGTCAATACTCTGTCAGGTGATCTTGTGGAAGACTAAGGGACTCTAAGGAATAAATCCCCTACCTTATTGCATGCCCCTTAGAACCATCGTGAGTGACCATCTCAATCTTCCCTCACGACATCGTGGGTCTTCTCAAACTAGGTAATCGTTAACCTACAGTTCGAGCCACGACAAGAGTGCTAGTAGGATGTGGCAGGGTTGCTATCCACACCTCTCCCTCAAAGTCTCTAGTTGTCATGTGTGACCCCTCTACTCCACATGTGAGTGTGGTCGGAAAGCTATCGTCATCCTACATCATCAACGAATCATGTCAGCAAAATAATCAATCATCATAACATCTAATCAGATGTACACATATCATATCTACAACAATCAACCCCAATAGTCCACTCCCTAACTCAATCAAGAGTCCAAGGGGTTTCGTTGATGCCTCTGCATCCTCAAGATCCAATGTCCTGCACACTCAGGAGAATCGAATCAATAGCACATGTCTATGTCAATAAAACGAAATAACATGTCATCATATCCATAATGCCTCATAATCATAATCAAACGCCCAATAGTATAATAATCTTGATCACTTGCAAGCAATTATCCTCAAGAAATAAGTTCACTCAGTGCGTGCAAGAGTGGACTGTTACAGTATGTATGGAGTAAGTGTTGAAATTTGAAGTCTATATTTATTAGTGGAATACAAAATAAACTTTTTATTTCATTTTATTTATAGTCACTGAAATTAATAGTCTTAATTTCATATTGATAAAAATTTATGTAATGTCAATTTTCATCTTATAGAAAATTATAAATTATATTTTTTTAAAAGAGTAAATATATTTTTAAACGTAATAGAATCAAATAAAAAATATATATTTACAATAAAAATACAAATACAAAGTCACATAATGTTTTTATTATAGAACTCATGTAAATGCATATTCTTCTCTTTACACCATTTTGATTATAACAAGTCATCAAATAATCTAATAAAGTTTATTAATATTGAACAAAATCTCAATATATATTTACAATAAAAATAAAAATACAAATACAAAGTCACATAATGTTTTTATTATAGAACATATTAGATCATGTAAATGCATATTCTTCTCTTTACACCATTTTGATTATAACAAGTCATCAAATAATCTAATAAAGTTTATTAATATTGAACAAAATGTAAGGTCCAACGAGAATTTACATTTAGCTATAGTAGAGTTATATCATGCGATCTTGGGTGGGCGGGAGGTGAATTGGGGGAGAACTTACAACTTTTCTTCTATAATGTCTCCCTTCACGTGACAATATCATCAATTACAAATACGCCACTATGAGGAATGTAACTCTCAAATATGCCACCGTTTCTAATGAGGAATCAAAGAGGCCAATACATGTAGGAAATGAGGTGCATGATCAAAGGGTGGTTGATGTATTTTCAACAAGAATTATGGATCCCATAATGAGAACATTGACCTCAGCAAGTGTGAGGTTCAAAGGGCCATATCTCTTACTACTAATGAGGGTGGCAATGATAAAGATACTTTTTAAGTTGTAGATACCTTCGACCAGCCTTTTCCACATGGGAATGTTGATCTAGTATGGACAATGGAGAGTGGAGAACACATGTGAGATAAAGAAAGTTTTTTGCAATAATTGGTCCTAGTTGCATCTCCTCGTGGCTTGATAATGATAGTGACATTCTTCCCAAAGGAATGTTTCCAAGGGAGACCTCTTCATAGTAGAGAAAGTAGGTTTTTTATTATGATGCAGATGTTTCTCAAGTTTTTGACAAAAGGTACGGATGAAAAGTATTTGATGAAATTTTTATGTGCTAAGGGTTCAATACATGGAAAGGGTTTGAGATAATTCTTTCTTGCCAAGCGTTTGATGTAATTCTTTATCAACGATTATTTGATGTGGAGATTAATACGAAGATAGGATTTAAATTATGATAATAACTCCATCGAAAATCCTTCTGCATGTGAGTGATTTCTCATAGTTATGTTGTGGATTTAAAATAGAAATTGAAGCATAGTCTAATGATTCCTATTAACTACAATTTCATATTTATGAGGGTAAACAACTCAAGGATATACCTCTACTATTTCATATTATAAGGATTCACTTTTACATTTTCATTGCGATTGTGTGGAGGAGTGAAAAGCATTGGGGTGTCTTTTAGGGATATAATCAAAAACAATTTTACTACTCTTAATGTTTTGAACCCTTTACCTATTTCTAATTCCTATATTGTGGAGCATGTTGAGGAGGCGCCAAATGGTGCATATTACAATGATGGACTTCACCCATTTACATTACTCATATGAAAAAATCGAGTCATATATTGATTTGATGCGTATTATCCTCATATTTCATTTTTATTTCAGTGAATCATATGTTATGGACAAAGAAATATGAGATATTTTTATGTGCAAATGTTTTTTTTTTATTGTTGAAATCTTTGATATACTTATTATTAGACAATATTTTACGAGGGTCCCTATTTTTGGGGAAGAATTGTACTTTATATAACCCTGTAGTCCCTAGATTTTGATCCTAGCTCTATGTCAATTACTAGAGTACCACTTCACGTTCATCTCCCTAATTTTCCATTACACTTTTGAAATTTACCATTTTTTTTTGGAGATATTGGGAACTCTTTGTGCACTTACATAAATTTATATCCTAAGAGATATTTTATAGGATTATGTAGAAATTATTGCATTTTTTTGTAGATAGACATTAGTAAGGGTCTTCTAGAAAGAATGTTCCGCAAATGAAAAAAAAGATAATAGAAATGTCTTAGATTATGAGAACACAACATTTTATTGTTATTCATGTCATATAACATGACAACTATAAGCTTCTTTCCTCCATCACCATTCTCATCATACTAGGTAAAATGGGGAAAAAACAAAATAAAGAACCGAGAATTTTCCAAAAACTCATTATGAGCATAATGAGGATTTGCAATCACAGTTGTCGATAGGGGAATTCATTACTCCTTTAGGGGATAACATAGAAGACATGGATGTCAATATTTACTCTTGAGAGTTATTTTTTCACGGAGGATCTTTTTGTCAAATAGAGAGACTTCATGAAATTGTTTCTTATGATTCAAATAAAGGATTATTTATGTTTGTGAATCTAGATTATAAACTAAAAACTTACAAGATGTTACAATTGATCCTTCATTAGTGGGGATGCAAGAGGTAACAAATAAGAAAGGGATAACAAAAAAATTTAATGATTGTTTTTTAAA
>JASDQU010505248.1:14050-25843 GCA_032191745.1 Picea mariana | reverse complement strand
TCAGCGTCCAAAATTTTGCCTGTTTGGCTTGGCGGACAGAATGCGATATCTTCTTCATACGGACTCCGTTTGCGATAAAAATTATACCACCGGAATCAGGAAGACGAGCCGGACGTCATGGTGTTGGTTCCGTCGGATTCCGAGCACTTTCATTTTTGAGCCTTTTTGATGCCCTATCAGCCTTCTGAATCCGATTTCGGATCATTTAGGCACGTGATAGCACATTGGAAAGGTATTTTTGAGAACTACAGATTATGTTGTGAAACTCTAACTCTATCTACAGTTTGACTGTGGCAAGCCAAAAAAAAATTTGTTTAGGGCCCCAAAATGACCCTAAAAGTACAAAAAGATGTGTTGACATGAAAACATTAAAAAATAAGCCAGTTGGATTAGGTGGGAGGCCACCAATATCCATCTGGAATCTATGTAGGGATTTAGACAACACTAGAAGTGTAGAACCCACAATTACAAAGATGTGCAAAAGATTGTGTTGAACTAAAAAATGTCAATAAGAGTCAGTTGGAATAGGTGGGTGGCCACCAATATCCACCTGGATCAAACCTCCCCCTTTAGGAAGCAATGGTATCCATTGCGTTGAGTTCCCCCATCAGGTGAGGAAACTTTTGATGAATTTTTCCTCGGGTGAGCCAATTTCCTGGGTGGAGGAGCGGCCTTGCCTTGACAACTCGATAAATATGGATTCTCTGTTGGTGAATTCCCTTGACCTGTGTGTCCACTATTTGATCAGAAAATGCATGTTCCATGCAGTCAGGGTTGAGATTTGTTGGTTTCAATTGTTTTGAGATCTCCGAGATGTCTAATAATGGTGGAAAATATGGCTAAAGGAGGTCCACATTGAACATTGGGTATAAGCCAAGGAAGGGTGGAGTGTTGAGCTCATTATCATTTCTACCCACAACCTTGATGATATTGTAAAGGCCATAAAGAAGTGGGTGGAGCTTCTGATTGGTCACGGTAAGGAACGTTTTCTACAAATATAACTAGACCTTGTCTCTCAGCTAAAGTTGGTGTTGTACCCGGTACCCAGTGTTGATCATGGTGTTGTTTTTACTTAGTATTGGTTGTCTAAAAAATATCATGGACCTGTTGGTAGACTTGTTGAATCTGCTCAATGAATCTGGTGGCTTTTTCGGCCTCATACTGAAAATGGGAAGAATATGTATGTGTTGTTGCAAGTGGTAGTGCAACATTAATGGGACCGAAGGGTTGGAATCTTAGCCCCACCTCAAAGGGGTTATGGATAGTGGAGCTATGGAGAGCCATGTTGTAGTTGTGTTGAACATAGGGAAGACTCTCATCCCATGTATTCACATGCTTAGAGTTATACATGTGAAATATTTTCACAATCATCTAATTGCCAACCTCTGTTTGTCCATTGGTTTGAGGATGGAAGGAAGTGGATTTAGTGATCTTGGTGTCCAACAGTGACCAGAGACTCGACCAAAATGTGTTGAGGAACATGTTATCCCGATCAAAGATGATGGTCTATGGTATCCCAAAATGGACCCACACTCATTCGAAGAAGAGCTTCATAGTATCTGTCGTTGTTATGCTCTTCCTGTAGGTTGTGAGAATGGCCATCTTCGAAAACCAATAAACTACTACAAATACACAATCATTGCCTTCCTTGGTGCATTAAAGGCCAGACATGTAATCCATCAAGATGGATTCCCAAGGCCTATCGGGAGTAGGAAGAGGGGTGCATAAGCCTTTCCTATTGATGGCTAGCTTGGAAATGACAGAGTCAATGAAATATCTGATATACTTGTTGACGTCCTCTCGAAATTTTGGCTAATAAAAATGTTTTTGTAGAATGGCCATAGTTTTCTCCACACGAAAAATGTCCTGCCATCTGACTGTAGTGAGCCTCCCAAATCATCTTTTCATGCTCTCTTGCGAGAACACAAAGATGAAATATATGGCTTACTAGTCCATCCTGAATGTGAAAATTGATGACATTTGCGCTTGTACCTAAGAGATGATAGGTGGTAGCGAAGTCCAGATCTTCCTGATAAAGTTGGGGCCACTCAGATGCCTCATGCCCACAGGAATGGAGCACGATGGTGAGTGTATCCACGGGAGGTCGACTGAAGCATTCAATGACACAATTTGTGCTCCTTGTCTTATATTTGATGTTGATATGGAACTGTTGCAGGTAGGTGGACCACTTATGATGGGGGTGATTCTGCAACTTACCCCATGTATGTATGAACTAAAAAGGCTTGTCATCAGTGTGCATGATTGTCTCCTTTCCTAGAATGTAATGTTTCCATTGACGACGAGCTTGTACAATGGAATACATTTCCTTGTAATAGGTGGCGTATTTCCATATAGTATCTGAGAGTGTCTGACTATGGTATGCTACCAGATGATCGTGTTAAGTGAGAACTATGCCTACAACATAGTCATATGCATCAGTCTCAATCTCAAACGATTGTTGCAGATTGGGTAAGGAGAGTACTGGATATGAGCACAAGAAATGTTGTAGATCGTCAAATGTTCATTTTTGTTCCTTCCCTCACACAAATTTGTCCATGCCACCGCCCTTGTTCACTTGGATAGGGGCCCATGCAATATCGGAGAATCCCAACACGAACTGTTGGTAGAAGTTGGCAAGTCCCAAGAAGCTCCAAAGATTGATTAGTGTGGTCAGTGCTGGCCAGTAACAGATGAATTGGATATTAGTTGGATCAACATGTACTCCATTCTCATCAATAATCTATCCCAATTATTGGACCATGTTCATGCCAAAGGAGCATTTTTCCAAGTTGGCATATAGCTTGTGCTACCGTAGAGTGCTCAAAACCTATTGAATATGTTGCATGTGCTCCCCCAAAGTTTTTTTGTTATGTCATCCAAATATACCTGATCCAGATGGATTTTAGTGGCCTCCCACTTGTTCCAACTGACTCATTTTGTCTTTTTTTTCCTAGTTTTTGGGCCCGTGACTTCCGGGGCCATTTTGACGCCCTAAACAACGTTTTTAGGTATCAATAAAGTCAGATTATAGACAAAGTCAAAGTTTGATGGAAACATGTGTATTCCTCATATAGACATTTCCAATGGGCTATCGTGGGCCTAAAATGAAGATCGTATGCAAAAGTTACGACCAAGGGAAATTGATGTACTAACTTACCCCAATGGGGCCCACATGAATTTTGGTGCTTCATCTCCTAGGGTTAGGTTTTTGGATGTCTAGGGTTTTTAAAATTCCTGTTTATTTTAAAAAGGCCTCCAGAGCCTTATTGTAATAATATTCTTGTGAATGAGCGCAGTCGTCACATCTCTTCTCAGAGATAAGCTACCACCATTCCAACCCACTTGTTTTCTGTTGCATTTTACATTTTCAGCTTATTTCCTTATTGAATAGAATCTAGTTTTATCATATCTTTGTTATTCTGTGTTAAGCATGTTTTAATAATCTATATTCATTTCGTTCTTCTCATAACATATGGATCGGTGGAATCACAGTGGTCTTCTCCTTGTCTTTCTTAATGCATGTCCCCAAAGAGGTCAAGGTTCAAAGAATTGGGTCTCAAGATTGTTTCTATTGATGGAAAAATCTCTCGCACTCCCAAGCGACCTCTCATGGTGGGAGAAAAGAAATACGATAGGACAAGATATCCTTTCAAAATGTTTCTTGAGGAAGCCCTCACACTACAGAGGAACGAGATGATGGATAGTTTCGCTCAAAGCCTTTGGCGATTACCAACATGTGACACATCTTCTTCAAGCGTAGGCACCGCCCCCTTGAAGGTACAAATCAACTTTGATATTCTTATATTTGAAGGTTAGATAGACACACATGTTGTGGACAAGTGGTTGAATCTATTAGAAGGGTATTTTTCTATCCATAACTTTTTGAATAGAGAAAGATTTACTTTTTCACTCCTCAAAGTCGCTCCTCATGCCAAATATTTGTGGGAAACGTTCTGTGAAAAAAAGGAAATAGAGGAACCCTCATTATTTACAGTCGCGGTCACCTAGGAATCCTTAAGGGATGATATTAAGAAAAAATACTACTCTGTCAAAAGTTATGATGACCTGTATAGAAAATGGACCACACTGTGGCAAGAAAGAGACCAGGCAATGCCCAAGTTCACAAATATATTCCATACCTTCCATACCAATCTAGGTATCAAATATTATGAGCGACATATCATGGTCAAGTATCACAGTGCTTTGCATCGATACATCTAGACCGAAATGAAAGTTCTAGACATCTCATCCTTGGGCTTGGGCTATCGATATGCCATAAAAATATAGCAGAAGCTCAAACAAATGATGTGATAATTTGGGCCTTGGAACCTGCACAACAAAAGAAAGGAAAGGGTGGCCCCAACCCATATAACAAAGGATAGAGAAAATATGGACAACATCAGGACAATCAGTCCAATCCGCAGGCAAAGAAAGACACCAGAAAGACAGAAAGATACCGTGAAGTGGTGCGACCTCCATAAGAGACCCCAGCATAACACTGATGATTGCTTCTCCAAGCAATCATTGGTGTCTAAGGTAAAATACTATGATTCAGATGCAGGTTCTGACTTCAGAACCAGAACGAGGGAGACAAATCATTGAACCAGAACCCAATGCTATTCTTTCCATCACCAAGCTCCATCCTGGTGAACCAGATGAGCCAGAGGAAGGCGAGAACCCTTTTCATTCACAGATGTGGGTGAAGGGTACCCCATTGCACTTTATCCTTGATAGTGGTAGATAGAATAACCTCATCTCAATAGAGTTTTTCAAGAGGCTCTCCCCACCCACAACCCTGCATCCACAACCCTACACCATTGGATGGCTCTGCCAAGGAAGCGATATACGCATCATCCAACAATGTCACTTGTCATACGACATCAAGGCCTTCAAAGATGAGGTATTGTGTGATGTTTATCCTCTCGAAGTTTGTAATGTTCTTTTGGGCCAACTATATTTATAGAAATGTCATGTTGTATATGAGTCTAAGCCTCGCAGTGTTATTATTAATTTGAACAAGAAATTGTATAGGATACCTGAGGCAGTCCCACCTAGTGCTATTTTCTTGATATCTTACAAGTAATGCAGGAAGGTCATCTGACAAATGGGGAAGCTTGTCTTCTTCATGATTCACACTCAGAGTGAGAGAAAGATCGCAGCCACATCTAGGGCCTCCATGACCAACCTCTCAACACAACAAAAGAAAGTGGATAAGGTCATGTAAGAATACTCGTATATCATCCCCTCACCTACTAGGGTACCTCTGCACTATCAGGTCAAGCATCACATTGATTTGACCCCCGACACACCATTTCCCAATGGGTCAATATACCATCACTCTCTATTAGAGAATGAGGAGATCAAGTGACATATCCAATAAATTATCCATAAGGTGCACATCTGTCCCATCTCATCACCTTCTGGGAGCCCAATCGTGTTGGTACAAAAGAGAGATGGAACCTAGTGACTTTGCATTGATTATCGGGACCTAAATAAAATCACAATCAGAAACCGGTACCCAATTCCCTGAATTGACGACCTCCTTGATCATCTCACGAGGGCCAAATACTTCATTAATATTGATCTGAAGTCTGGCTACCACTAGGTCCCAATAGAACAAATAGATGTATGCAAGATCGCCTTCAAGTCAAAGGAAAGTATTTTTGAATTGTTGGTCATGCCCTTTGGTTTGAAAAATTCTCCATCCACTTTCATGAGGATGATGGAAGATATCCTATGACCATTCACTAATATTTTTGTAGTGGTATTTATTGATGACATCCTCGTCTACAACAAGAATTGGGTGGAAAACTTGCAGCATATTCACCGGGTTATGCACACCCTACGATAATACAAGTTATACACCAACTTGGAAAAATGCTCCTTTGGCATGGAAAGGGTCCATTACCTTGACTACATAGTTGATCAACATGGAGTACATGAAAATACATCCAATATCCAGGTCATCTATGACTGGCAAGCCCTGACCACATTCATTGAACTTCAGAGCTTCTTGGTCCTTGCCAATTTCTACCGCAGGTTCGTTTTAGGATTCCCTGATATTGCTTGGGGCCTCATCCATGTAAAAAAGGGTGGTGGTAAGGAAACATTTGTGTGGAGCCAGTCACAACAAAAATAATTCGATGATTTGAGGAATCATTTTTGCTCAACCCTAGTACTTTGAGTATCATACCTACAACAACCCTTTGAGATCGAGACAGATGCTTCAAACTATGTTGTGGGCGTCGTTCTCACAACCATCCCATGGCCTATCATAGTGAGACACTATCATATGTTTTCCGTAAGTACCCTACTTATGAAAAATAAATGTACTCCATTGTGAAAGCCTGCCGCCAATGGAGACATTACATTCTTGGGAAGGATACAATCATCCGCATTGATCATAATCCACTACAATTCATGCAAACACAAGGAAAATTGTAGAATGACCGCCATCATAAGTGTTCCACATATTTGCATCAATTTCATCTCAACATCAGGTATAAAATAGGAAGTACCAACTAAGTCACGGATTGCCTTAGTCGACCTCCAGTTGAGACACTCACCACGGTGCTAGAATCTTGCAGCCATGAGACCTCTGGAGGAACCAACTCTATGAGACAGACCCGGACATCGCCACCACCTACCAAATGTTGGGATAAAACTCATTTTTCACTAATTTCCATATTCAGGATGGGATGTTGTGTCTTCTGGGCCATATCCTCATTCCATCAAGCGAGTGAGCGAAGCTGATTTGGGAAGCCCACTAGAGTTAGGTGGTAGAACACTTCGGCATCGAAATGAAAAAGGAAATGTTGCAGAAACATTTCTACTGGATGAAAATTTGACAGGATGTCAGTAAGTATATCATTTCCTACACTACCTGCCTACTCCTGACAGGTCATGCGAATCCATCTCAATGGACTACATGTGGGGTTTCCCATCCACCAAGAGGTGCAACGACTTTTTGTTTTTGTTTTTTGATCATTTTTATAATATGGATATTATGGTCGCCTACAAGAATAACATCACAACAGAGGCCACTACCAATCTCTTCTTTAAACGAGTCTGGGTACAATTTGCAATACTGCAAACCATTGTCTCAGATGGGGATATTCAATTTCTCATCACATTTTGGTCGAGCCTCTGGTCACTGCTAGAAACCAATATCACCAAATCCATGGCTTTCCACCCCTAGACAGATGGCCAAACCGAGGTCGTAAATCGAATGATTGTGCATATCATGTGCATGTATAATTCAAACCACCTCACACATGGGATGAGAGTCTTCCCTGTGTTCAACATAGCTACAACCAAGCGCTGCATAGCTTAATCGACCATAACCCCTTTCAGGTGGGGTTGGGATTCCAACCGTTAGGTCCCATGGATCTTGCAGTACCCCTTGCGGCCACCTCAACTGACTCATCCCCTGCTCCAAATGAATTTGATAAAGCCACCCAGTTCATTCAGAAGATCTAGAACATCTACCAAAAAGTTTAGGATATTCTACAGAAGTCCAATTCCAAGTACAAGCAATGCCATGATCAACACCAAGTACCACATACGTTTTGGGTGGGAAACAAACTTTGGTTGAACTTGTAGAAATAATTACTTATAGGGCCCCATCAAAATATTCTCCCACTCTGTTATGGGCCATACACCATCACCAAGGCTATGGGTGACAATGATTTTTAGCTCAACATTCCTCCTTTCCTTGGCCTGCACCCAGTGTTCAACGTGGATCTCCTTCAACCTTATTTCCCACCATTTTTTGACACCCAAAAGATAGAAGAACAACTTACACCAAAATATTTTAAGCTCGACTGCATAAAACAAGCAACCAGTGATCAGATTGTGTAAACAAAGGTCAAGGGAACTCACCAACAAAGGATCCAACTTTATCGAGTTGTCAAAGCAGGTGACTCCTGCACCAAGGAAAGTGGCTCACCCGGGGCCAAATTCAGCAGAAATTTCCTCATCTAATGTTGTAACTCAACATAATGGAGACCATTTCTTCCTAATGGGGGAGGATTGATCTATATGTATTTCAGATGGATTTCAGTGGCCTCCTACCTATTCCAACTAGCTCATTTTGGCAATTTTCCAGTTCGGTAACTTTTTCCTAGTTTTCGGGTCCGTGACTTCTGGGACCGTTTTGAGGCCCTAAACAATGTTTTTAGGGCTCTCCATAGTCAAGCAACAATATAAATTTGATTTTGAAGACAACATGTGTATTCATCAGATAGACCTTTCCAATGGTCTATCATGCGCCTAAAACAAAGATCATATGCAAAAGTTATGACCCTGAGAAGTTGATGTACTAACTTACCCCATCGGGTCCCACATAATTGTTGGTGCTTCATCTCCTAGGGTTAGGTTTTTGGATGTTTAGGGTTTTTTTCATTCCTATTTATTGTAAAAATTCCTTTAGAGCCTCATTGTAATCATATCCTTGTGAATGAGTGCAATCGTCACATCGCTTCCCAAAGATAAGCCACCACCATTCCAGGAAGCTTGTTTTCCACTACATTTTATAGTTTCAACTTATTTCCTTATTCAATAGAAACCGGTTTTATTGTATCTCTATTATTATGTGTTAAACATATTTTAATTACATGTATTCATTTCATTCTGCTAATAAAATCCAAATCAATATCACCAAAGAGAGTTGGTGAAGGGTCTCAATACATCACCCATCAACCTCATGAAAGTGGTTAGTGCATTTGTTATGCCAAAGGGCATGACCAACCATTCGAAGACACCTTATTTATATTTGAAAGTTGACTTCCATACATTAGTTGGTTCCATGGGAACCTAGTGTTAGCCATACTTTAGGTCAATCTTGTTGAAGAACTTTTCCCCTTTGATTTGGTCAAGAAGGTCATCAATTCTGGGAATTGTGTAGCCATTCCTGACTGTGATATTGTTTAATGCTCTGTAATTAATGCAGATCCACCATGTATCATATTTATTTTGTACCAGTACAATCAGGCTTCCGCAAGGAGAGGAGTTGGGTATAACGTGCCCATTTTGAAGCAACTCTTGGATATGATGCTTGATTTTGTCATTTCCCATCAATAAGCGACGATAGTCTAGTCAATTAGGCAGAAGCGCAACCGGGGTTAGATCAATTGGATGCTTGACTTGGCAGTGCATCGATACCCTGGTGGGTGAGGAGAAGATGTCTCTATACTCTTGTACGATCCTATCCACTTTATTCTGTTGCAAAGATAGGCTCTGTGTAGAGGCCATATATGTGGCGGTGACCTTCTACTTACTCTCAGCACAGATCACAAATAAGATGAACTTCTCAGTCTGTGAAACGACCTTACTTCATTTCCTAGAAGATATTAAAGAAATAGCGATAGGTGGACCTACCTATGGTATCCTGTACAATCTTTTACCCAAAGTAATAATAAAACTACGGGGTCTAGACTCGTAAACAACATGTTTCTTACACAAATATGGTTGTCCTAAAACAACATCACAAACTTGAAGGGGAGAAATATCATACAATACCTCATATTTGAAAGGTTTAATGTCATAGCGTAGACGACATTCTTGGTTGATACGAAGATCTCTTCCTTGGCAAATCTAGTCAATGGTGTAGGGTTGTAAGTGTGGTGTCGTTAGAAGCTCCAGCTGCTTGATGACCTCTAATGAGATCAGGTTCTTCTCACTATATCTATTGACAATGAAATAAAGAAGAGCCCCCTTTACCCACATCTATGATTGAAAGAGACATTCCCCTTCCCCTGGTTCTTCTGGTTAGATTGGCTGGACTTTGGTGGTAGCGACAAAGGCACTGGGTTCAACATCGATAATCCACTTTCATCTTGGCCACCAGTGACTGCTTGGAGTGACATTCTTCGGTGTTGTGCCAAGGGATTTTATGGTATTCACACCATTTTTCTGTTTCCATCTTTGACTTCTCATTACCCTTCTTGTGTTGCGGCTTGTACTAGTTGTCTTGAGAGTGGCCATATTTTCTCTGTCCTTTTTTTTTTGGGTTGGGGCCTCCTTTTCCCTACTTCGGCCATGAAGAGTTTGCAGATCCCAACTCTCACCTTTTCTCCTTAATTTATGCTCAATCTTGACAATATATCTATAAGTCATACCTAATGATGTGATGTCCATAAAATCAATTTCTATTTCATTGTATATGTCCATACAACCACATTATTTGAGCACCATATGTCGCTCAGAGTCTTTGATACATAGTTTGATGCATAGGTTATGGAAAATATTAGTGAAATATGGTACTATCTAGTCCCTTTCTTGACGCAGCGTGGTCCATATTGTGTACTAGTTCTCGTAGCTTCCAATAGGGTAGTATTGTTTTTTAATGGCATCCTTGAAGGAATCCCATGTGGGGGTGACTGCAAGTATTGCAAGGTCCTCTACAGGATGACCTTGAGAAGTGAAAAAGTAATATTTTCCCTATCAAAAAAGTTGTGGACCAAAAAATACCCTTCGAGTAGATTCAACCATTTATCTACAACATCTGCATCTATCAGTCCTTCAAATAATGGAATATCAAAATTTATCTATACCTTTAAGGGAGGTGGATGGTCGCTAGATGAAGATGTGTCTCATGTGGGAAGTCGTCGAAGGATCTCTGAAAAATTGTCCATCATTTCGTTCCTTTTTCACGCAAGGGCTTCCCCGAGAAACATTTTAAAAGTATCTCCTGCTCCATCATCTTTATTTTTCATCCACCATGGGTTGTTGTTGGGATTAGCACGACTGATATTGCAAAGGCTCGACTGGTTCAAGTCCCAACTTCTTGTACCTAGATCTTGTTGGGGACATGCACAAAGAAAACTAAATGAAGAGCAAATCGCTTTAATACCACTCATATGTATTTATGAGTCGAACGAAATGAATAACAGATTGAATACAATAACATGGAGATATAGATAACGACAACAGATATTCATTGAATAATAAATTCCATTGAATAAATGAAATAGGTTGAAACTGTAAAATTGTAGAACTGAAAACAACTTGCTCGAATGGTGGTAGCTATCTCTAAGAAGAGATGTGGCTGCTACACATATTTGTCTGAGAAAAATGATTAAAATGAGGCTCTAGAGGCCTTTTTAACATTACTCATGAATGCCAAAACCCTATACATCCAAAAACCTAACCCAAGGAGATGAAATGCCAAAAGTTATGCAGGCCCCGATGGGTAAGTTGGTACCTCAACTTCCCGAGATCGTAAATTTTTCACATGACCTCCATTTTAGGCGCATGATATCCCATTGGAAAGGTCTTTTCGATAAATACACATTATTCCATCAAACTCTGAGTCTATCTACACTTTGACTGTGGTAAGCCAAAAAACATTGTTTACGTCCCCAAAACGGCCCTGGAAGTACCATAAGAGATGTTGACATGAAAACATCCAAAATCATCTAGTTGGATTAGGTGGGAGACCACCAATCTCCATCTGGAATATTTGTATGACTTCAGATAGCCCCGGAAGTGTAGAAACCACAATTACAAAGAAGTACAAAAGAATGCATTGAACTAAAAATTCTCAATAAGTGCCAGTTGGAATAGTTGGGTAGCCACCAATATCCACCTGGATCGAATTCCCTCATTAGAGTGACCAATAATGATTGCATCATTGACCCTCTCCTTCCCTTGCACACTTTTTCTTTTCTTTTCCTCGAGCTTCCCCAACCCTTAGTGATTGAATCCAACACTATGCGCATTGGATTGTGAGAATCATCACTAGAGTCAAAGTCATCGACACACACACACACACACACACACACACACACACAC
>JASDQU010505245.1:28753-42355 GCA_032191745.1 Picea mariana | reverse complement strand
TCTGGAAGATGACAAGTGTAACCCTTTCTCAGGAAAATGTTCTTATTGAAGAGTTTGATATTCTATCATCATGTCATTATCATGTCATCATCTCAATGACCAAAATTGTGGATAACACAAAGCCTCCTTCTCGAAGAACTCCTGAATCACTTGTTCTGTAACAGGCCCTTCCAAGTGTTGTTCTACTTTCATAACCACTTGTTCCAGCTGCGAGCCTTGTCCTTAAATCTCTTCAAAAAATGTGCATGCATCATCCTGCACTAGCTGAAGTCTCTATGTAACCTCCATGACTCTTCTATGGATGGCAGTAACCTGTTGTTGGACTGTGCGTTGTTCATGTGATATTTTCATCCTCTCGAATGCAGTGAGCTGCTTCATTTGTGATTGGACAGTGGATGCCTATTTTTGCACCTCCTGGATTTTTTATTCCAGTTTCCTCAGCTCTGAATCTTCTGCAAGGCACTCATAGTTCTGCACACTATGATTAATTAATTGCTTACACTCTGAGGCTAGTGCCCTGATTCTTTCTAATGCATTCCTGAAAGCTTCTTCCCTCTGATTTCACACTTCTTTCAAAGTGTTGGGTATTTCTTGGATCTCTAACTCCATTATCTGTGCTTCAGGCTGCTGAATGGCTTCGACGAGATTCCCTACTTGCATATCAGTTGACTCTGGTTCCTCCTGTGCCAAGAAAAACAAAGAAATAAGTGATTTAGTTACTCCTTCTTTGACCACAGTGTTCTCTGCGAGCAGTTGGTTCTTTTCTTTCTGCATCTTCTCCTTGACCTGTTCGAACTTCTCCCTAATTGCATCTTTCTCCTACTGCGCAACTTGAAGTTTCTCTAAGACCTCCTCCTTTTCTTTCTTCGTGGATTCTGTAGCATGATCCTTTTATTCTTGGACTCAAGGAATTCAAGCCTCTGTTGCATCTGCTAATATTCGTAATTAGGTGGCCTCATCCCCCAATTCTGTAATTTTTGTTGAAGAGGGTGCAGTAGGTATTGCGCAACTCGAATGGATAACCTATTGTATGTCCTTGAGATCCTTCTCTATTCTCTAATACAATGTTTCCTTCCCTGCTTCATGTCTCTGTAGGATATCCTTTGAAGCATCCTCCACGGTGGTGATGATGAGATCAACATCATCCATTGTGAGCACATTCTTCGACTGAGGCTTATTGGCTCGGGTCTTCTTTCGTGTTAAGGGTTTCTGTGGGGAAACCTTCCTTTTCTTCGATGCTTCTGATTTTGTGGGGGGATCCTTCGGTGGTGTAAATTTGCCTTTGTTTTTATTTTCTCCTTCTTCCCCTCCTTATTCTTGGTTGAATTTGTCTCCTCCTCCTCTTGCAAGTGAGTCGGGCCTACTCTCCTCTAAGGCGTTGCCCTCCTCATCAATTTATATGTTTTGCACTTCCTCCTTTTTCTTCTTTTTCTTCGCGCTAGTATATCCATCATGTTCGACCTGAGTGACCAAGAGACTTCCAATGATGTTGAGGTCAAATATTTCTTCATCTTCCATCAAGAAAAGGAACTCTGCTAGCCATTCTTTGGTGATCTCCTCCATTTCTTCATCAATTATCTTATAATAGGACTGTAGTTCCTCCTTACTCTCATCCCTGCGCAAAGTGATATAGATAAAGTGTTGATATGTGCAAAACTTTGCTAGTGGTCTGTACTGATGCATTGTGTTCAAGGTCATTCATGGAAATGCTTCAATTGCATGCTTCAGTTCCTGGTAGTAATCATGGAAGACAATGTTTGACTTCCACTGCTTTGACATGTCATTTGTGTACCACAAGGTGGAGAACCTTGCGGTCAACAGCTCCGATGGCTCAACCTCTGGGAATGTGTCTCCTTCCAGCATCTACCAAGCGATGAACGAGATTAGTACCAGTAACCAACTGAAATGAAATTCGTAGCCCTCATCCTGCCCTTCGCAATAGTCCTTCTCGAGATCATTGATGAGGTAGCTCACCCAGTCCATTTTCATTCCTTCTACGTACTTCCCTATGAGGTATACTACGAAGTCCATGACCTGTGTTGGACGGTTCTTTCTAATGAGCTTACCAACTATCAATTGACAAGCTAGGCGCACTGCCCCATCCTATATGGAGGATACCTTGTAGCCTCGCTTTCCCTTCTCTACATCACCATAGTCTTCCTTTATGCACTACGTCAGGGAATGATCTGAGGAATTCTTTGGGTAGAAATGGTGAGGGTACGATCCTTTCATGATTAGTCCATATTCAGGTGGATCAACATCATATCCACAGTGACATGCCTATCAAGCCAAAGATATCCTCTATGATAGCATGACAGGAGGAGTTTAACATAAGTGTTAACCTCATGGTGTCGACCAAAGTGCAGGATCTTCATCATGTTCAGGATCATTGATTGCATGAGCTCCTTTATCGATGGTTGGTAGAATATGCATGACTTCTTCCCAATCATCTTCATCAAATACTTATGTAGTGCGAGCATCGCATAGTTTTTCTAGTCTCCAAGGTTGAAGTCATTGTTCTTCAAAGCTAGGATGTGTCCTAACTGGGGTCCAACGACATGTATCCCCTTCGGGATGTATGTAGTGATCCACATGTATTCAAAGTCACGTAGGATACTTTCATGGCTAACTGTGCTAGCCAAAGGCGATATGTATTCAAGAAAGACCGACGGGATCTTCTCGCGTTAGCCATATCGTCGTGATGTTTTCTTCGCTTCTCAGTCACGGTTTGGCTAGAACGAAATGTAGTCGAGGGGGAGGCTTGTAAGGCCCCAGTCGATGGTGCCTGTAGTCCTACATATATGACTTTCTCAGTCATTAGGTCTACAAGTATTTCCTCCACAGATTTATCTAACACTCTATGTTTGACCAACATTCACACTTGTAATAAAATAAATCAGGTAGGCGAATGTACAAGCAAGGTAATTAAATGGATAGTGAGGTCTAGAAATAAAAATACAATACAATGGGTTCTCTGTTATATAGGATATCACAGTTTGAAAAAAGTGGTCCCGACACAGTGTCCGACGGGTTAAATAAGCAACGTCGTAACAGATTCCTCCAATGGTTAGGAATGCCTCAATCAATACGAATCTGTCAATTATGGCACGGTCTCAATGGTCCAACGATGATCTTTCTGGCAATAACTGTGTTTCTAGTTGTTCCAGAGTGTCATTCTAATGGTTGGGGTGCCTCCAATGGTTATATAGATTCGCCGTGGCGAAGTCCCATTCTTGCGTAGTTCTATTATTCCGATGAAATTCAAGTTCTACAGATCTTCCTCCTGTGAAGTCTTTTCTGGAACTTCCCGTAGCTTTTCTAACTTGGATTTCTTCTTACTGAGCTTCCTTTCTTTATTTCTTGTGATCTGAGTCTCTGGATTCCTCTTTCCATTCTTATTCTTATTTTTTCTTAGCATGGTAACTTCACACTGTCGATGTTATTTTAAAGGGTTCAAAGGTAATACCTCTTTGCTTACTAGGTCCTGGGTGGACATACTTTTTTCTTGCATGGATAGGTCCTTCGACCCTTCTTGCACTCTTTCAAAGTTAACAACTACTTCTCTTTCATTCTGATTCTTCGACTCAACTTCTCGTTCTTCTATCAATTTATCTATTCTTTGAGCTATGAAATCCCTTAGTTCTTTCTTTTTCTTTTTTGTGGCTTCCTCCTTTGCTTTCCTTCTTATTTGATCTTTCTTAATCCACGTCTTTCCTAATAAAAGTGGGAAAGGGGAGTTGTTCTCAACAAACCTAATAATTCATAGTCCTCTTTTGTTGACGTTTCATGAGAAATCATAGGTATATTAGTAACTCTTCCACATAGGGTTATCATCTTTCCTTTAAACAAGCCTATCCTTCCCAATGAAGGTATCATAGCAAGCTTTCCCAAAATTTCCCAAGTGCTTTCTAGCATAATATTCACATGTGTTTCTTCATCTAATACACAATCTATGTTGAAGTCTTTTATTCTTGTAACTATGCGTTGTTTTACTTTTAGGATCTTTGGTAAACTGATGTCCCTATGATCATCCATTTCTTCTTTTAACTGTATTAACATAGTCTCTGACTCTTTTTTTGTATGGCTCTTTAGCATATCCTTAGTCTCTTGACCTTATTTATAGTTTTCTTGTCTCTTGTTAATATTTTCAACTTTAGCAATCGTTCTTGGACACTTCTCGACCTTATGACCAATATCATTACAACAAAGATAAATAGGACCTATACCAGGGCATTTCTTAGAAAGATGTCCCGATCTTCTGGAATTATAACACAGTGTCAATCCTCTCTTTCTTTTAAATGAGCCCCAGTCTTTCTTATACTATGCACTGGGATCACATTGTTGTACCTATAATCTGCAAAAATTCTTTCTAGGTTCCTGCATCCACTTATTAGTCCAAAAATTCTTTCTATGCATAGGAATAACATATTTTTCTCTATTTATATCAAATTTATTTAGATCAACTCTTTCTTCTAACTGTGTCCTAACTTTCAGGCTAGGAAAATATCTATCAAATAGACCTAGATTCATACTTTCGAAGCAAACATTTCCACTTATCTTACCTTTACCAGAGCACAAAGCTTTAAGATCTTACCTCCTTCTTTCAGATCCGATTTCTTTCTTAGCACAGAGCTTCACAAATCAAGTAGAATACTGCGCACTACAACAATAGATATACGCACAAAGATTTCTCTTTTCTTCAGTTCCCAACAATCACAGTTTCAGGTCATGACAAAAGAACCATTTGTTGGCACAGGGGTGGACCTAGGGTTCAATGCTTTCAACAACGCACCAACAAAACCCTAACTATCGGCCCTTTCAAAAACACCTGCGAAGAAGATGAAGTCTCACCCAAGGTAGAGGAAGGGGGGGTTGTAGTAATCAGGTGTCTACAACCAAGACGGAACACAGATATGTGATTACAATACTTAACAGAGCACTTAGCCAACAATATGCATTAGATTATGATTCTCATTTATATCACAGATTAACCCTTATTATAGATCAGCTCAGTAGCAATCAATATCTAACTCTTCCAATCACTTAGCACATAGAATTATCTCATATCTAGCATTCATTCACATGATTAAGCACTAAGATACAACATCAGATGTATTCATTATACATAACAACAACATCACTAAGAAAATAACCACATAAACAACATCGAACAAAGCACATCAAGACACGAGATATACGTGGTTCACCCCAGTGTGGGGATATGTCCACCAACTTATTCTTCTTCTTTATTAGTCTTCAATCTTCATACACTCATCTACTCATGTGCACAAATCCATAGAGACCAACTCCGTAGTGGAAAGGTGATCTGCACATAGTGCGCTAGATCCACCTTCCCAAAATTAGGTCAAGGCACATAGCCAACTCCTTAGTAGCACAAAGACCTACTTTACAAAACCATATTGCAAAAATAAACTTCCAATCTCTTGCACTTAGCTCTACAAACCCTAATACATTCTTGCACAAAGCCAACCCGATCTACTAGTACTCCACTTACATCGCTTAGCAGTTATTTATATCATTACAAAAAGGCCTAATCATGGGTAAACCCATGGGTCGACATCGCTTAACCCGTTACATAAACCCTAAAAACCCTTTGTTTGGTCCACAAGCCCACAAAACAAGCGATATCTCGTGATCTACGCTCCGCCTGGGCGCTCAATCTTCGACCAACCTGTCAAAGTCTCAAAAGTGGTCAAAACACGACCAATGTTTCCTCAAACATTGGTCAAGGGCCAACATCACCCTATGTTTATAGCCATAAAAAATTATATCCTAATTCACAAGTATTGATTACAAGTGCTTGGGATGATTTTTTTATAAATAAAAGCTGGCTGAAAATTTCATTTTTTATGTAATTTTCTAAATATATAAGATGCTGGAATAAATATAGAGATAGAAGTAAAAACACCAAGTCAATAATCGAAACATATGAGACATAAAGCAATCGCTTATTTCATTCCAATTTATCAAAAGAATCATTCTCTTTACAAAATTATCCGAGGAAGCTTTGGACCAAAGTCAAACTTAGATGTGCTCGATGAAAACCATACAAAAGGACTTCTGACAAAAAGTAAAAAAACTGAATGTTAAAATATGGATCAGCTTGCCACAGATTGTTGCCCATGCGACTCTTCACAATAGCATTTGCCAGTCATGAAATTTAATTCACAAACAGATAAGTCTACACAGACTATAAAAAATAGATCAAAACCTCTGAAAGTAAGTGTCTAAAAGATGTAATTCAGCCCTGAATCTTGTTGTCTACAATAGGACCCTACTATCATAAAAGAGAATTAGGCCTTCAATGAATTAAAGAATGAATGAAAACTGAATTATCTCAACAAAACTCAAAGAGAAGACCTTAGTATGTTTCTCCTTCTATTCTCCTCTTGTTCCTCCTTTTCCTTCTACCTTTAAGCAATTAGAATTAGCTAAAGTAGTTGAACCACTTCCTTAGTTAAGTTAACTAAAACTCAACCAACCTTTTTTTGTTAGGGGGGAAAATTAATAAAATCACAATACGGATTTTAAATAAATAATAACTAGTAGGTGGGACCCCTTGTGACTCACTTTAGATTTTAACAATCATAACACAACTAGTTAATCAATCAAAATATCCCTCCTTGTGCCTCCCATTATCACTCTCATAATTTGATAATTTATATCAATGATAATTGAAATTATTCCAAAAATATATTATCCATATATCCTAAAAATAATGTGTTGTCCAAAATTTCATAAGTCAACTGTTCTCAACAATCAATAAATAAAAACACTTAAAACCCATATTTTCCACTCTGGGAGGCAATTTTTCTCTTGTTGTTGTTGTCACCCTTTGATCTCTCTGAATTTTCCTTAGGCTGTGTGGATCCTTTAGGCCTAATCTCACTGATCACATGAGAGCAATCATCTCTCAAATGCATGCGGGAGGACACGGATTTGGCAGAGTCATTTGAGTGTGAGTAGAGGGTAGCAGTGGATTTTCCTTTGTCAAGGGCATGGTGGGCCTCGGTTTTTAACCTTTTTCTTGCATGGGATGACTGCACTGGTGAGTGGACAGGCGGATCTTGGACAATTTGATTAATGGGTGGAGGAGAAGGTAGAGACAAGTTAGGTCAGCCACGATGTTGGGAGACTCTAGGGTGGACAATCTCTTGTAATTTGTAGTTTTCATGGATTTCAGGTTGTAGTGAGACATGAGGAGGCACTGGGATACCAGGGGCATGTAGGGTTTGGAAGGGAGGTATTTCTGGCCTATGTTGGACCACTCCTTTCCCAATCCAGTTAAAAAATACATATTGGAATAGTTGGACTGACTCTTGCGAGTCTACATCAAAGTGTATAGAGAACCTTATCCTTCTAGGGCCCCTGTTACAATTTCCTCTGCCTCTGTTACCTTGGCCATGGATACCTCTGCTGAAAAATATCATTCTTCTATGCATTATTTATTAGCAAATAGTTTCTTCATCAATCAAACATGACATCTCTTTCAAATATGAGACAAAGTTTGGCTCGGTAACACATCAGACTCATGTAATCCAATCCATACAAATCGTTTAATACTTTTCAATGAGCATGGGGTGAATAAGGGTTCTGGGACATGTGAGGGATTGTATTGAGCAAAAAGTGTTAAAATGAGGGGGAATAGGTCATTATTACTGCTCAAAAAACATCAAACAATCAACTATTGTGAATCAAAGGAATATATCACTATAATTAATCCCTGTGTGATCCTTTAACTTTCATAATACATAATTTATCTTAACTATAATTAAATTTTAAGAACAGGGAGTGGATAATGAATATGGGAAGGCGAGGGGAGTTGTAATGTGCAAAACATGAAATAACGGTAGGGGAAAAACTGTATATTGTTTGTAAAACTAATTAAGTAATCCATAAAAGAAAAACTATGTAATCAATACAAGGATACCAATACCAATTTACAATTCATGTGTGTCATGACTATCCACTATCCCACATTCAATTTTTCAAACTTTCTCAATTAACACAATCTTTAATCATACTCAGAACCACTATGCCTTTCAATAGTCTTGTTAAGAGAATACTTCTTTCTTTTCACTTCCTTTCCTTTTTCATTTAAACAAAATAAAAAGGAACACACAACCACATTGCTTCATCTTTGTCCAACATATATTTCTATAAAATATCAACCACTGCCCATAATTTGCAATTTCCCAAATCAAACATAGACACAAGTCATTCTTCCAAGTTGAACAAACTTTTTAAAATTTGTCCGATTTCATTCTTTTGATAATATTAACCAATAAAACTTGCAATGAAACCATAATACAAAACTCGAGCTTCATTAATGATAGTGCAACCAAATAAAACAATGCGCGATTTATCCATAATTCGTACACAGTAACAACGAAATCACAGTCATTACTTTCCCTATCTTGCAATGATCCTGATTAGGGAAAATAACACATATAGCATCCACCAACTAACAATTGACACCATGTTGTAGGTATACAAAAATTCAACACCATAATGAAAAGGAGGCAACTCCTTGACTGTACATTATCACCGATCCCATCAACCAATTGATAAAACAAGCTAGGTTTTCAACCAATTGTCATACAAAAGGAAACAAACCCTTGGATGTATACCAATTCTCATCCTCAATTACAACTTTCTAACAACTCGATCAAACAAAGACGAGATAATACTCAAATCAACTATCATAACCACTCAACTAACAATGAAAATCAACAGGACACCCAACAAGAGTGTGAATGGTTGGATTTCTCAAAATAGGGCTCTGTAATAGTGAATACAAGAGTTAATCAAAATCTCTCTTGGTCATCAAACCACCAAGAGACTGGAGGTCGAACATATCAACAATAGGTAGCAACCCTTCGAACAAGCACAGTGGAACCATAGGATTTTATAGCCCTATGTTTGTGTAATAGTGTGACAGTTCAAGACTGGATAGGATAGGCAACAATGCAGAGGAGCAATGATTGCTTACTGGACAATAATAAAAATCAAGATACATAGAGGCATAACCCTCACGTCTTTTACAAGAGATGAACCAATTTATAACAATGCCAATGGAAATGTAGACCTGAGGTATCACCAATCAACCATATAGCATACATCTTGGCATAATGGCCATCCCATAATCAATGCAATGATACCAATACCAAAACAATAAGCCCATGACCAGAAGAATAACCCACGACCGTGGCTCTGCAAGATACGGAGTGACCAAAAGGTGGTTCAAAACATATATAAAAACCCCATAGCAACCCAAATACAACCAAACATAGTTACCATAACTGTGAGGGAGAAGCCAACAAGGCTAAACAAATTGAAACCCTCCAACAAAGTATCCATAACTTCTTAAAACAACAAATATCTATCAATTTTTTTCACCACACACAACATCCAATGAAATCATAAATTCAAAAAACCAATCTTTAATTTGAAAAACTGAATAACCATGTAGTCATTCCAGAGAGAAGACCCACGCATTTACACAGTTGCCAATCTCAGGAAAACACAAACCAACACATTACCGAGCCATCGTTCATTTCATACACAGAGTGAAACTCATGGATGGGTGAAAAGAACCATACCTTTAACCAATGACTTTGAAAAGGGTGAGTTGGTCGAGCATTTCCTTCCAGGCTTGAATCTCAGAGCTTAACCGTCAGCAAAACCAAATGAAACAATAACAATGCTAGGGTGACATCTCAATGGGAGAGGTATGGAGTGACATGCATTTACTGCATGTCGCTTCCATCTTCTTCCCCATTCAATTTCGTATTACATGCCAGCCATCCAAAAACCATACCATTAACCATGCCATTAATTCCATACATTGAAACTTGTGACATATTGCTTGCCAATTGCTCCACCCAAATCCATATTAACCATTGCCAAAAACCATACCATAGCATATATCAAAATGTGCCCAATATAACTGACATACAATTCGCATAGCCACTAACCATTGCTAGTTAGGATTAATACTAACTTCTTTTCATTTCATTTGCACATAACCTCTTAACATAGTGTAGCATAGTCCCTTTCTTTTGGAATTTTTTGTTATAAGTCTTTTTCCATTGCTTTTGTTTCATTTTGTTACTAGCGTGTGTCTTGTGCAAGTGCAACTAGGTAATACTCATGGTGATATCATCAAATGTAACAACTGTAGTATATCCCACTCATAACATAGAATTTGATCTTTAGAATAAATGAACATCACATAAAATGCATTTTCCACTTGCAATTATGTCAAAAACAAAAACCAAGACTGCATCATCAACCATATAAGACCTTGTAAGCAGTATCGAAACAATAGTATGAAAAGTGTGATATGAATATCTCCAAGCCTCTAGTATACAAGGGGATCCCACCTACTAGTATTATATCGTATTAGCATAGTTTAAATAATAGGCTTTAGCAATACTTTGAGGGCAAAATTCCTCGTTGAGATTTTTATCGTCAACAAACTAGAAACTCCACAGGAAAATTTGTTTCCAATAGATTAAGAACTCAGAATATATGGTTTCACAGGCAAAAAGAATGATAGACCAAGAAGATAAAACCAGAATGATCATGCAATAGGGGGAAGTGAGTTGATTTAATGGAAAAATGACAGGGAATTTGAGAATAACTCATGAAAAATGTTAAGTATGAGGGGGTTTATCCTTGTATGTATAATCATTCAACCAGAATTTATTCTTGACTTCAAGGAGAAAACATTTATGGACTTTCTCTTTTAACTCTCAATGGATGAAGAAATGGAAAGCAGAAGCGGGAGGTAACCGATTTCCTCATAAGACAACAGTGTAAGTAGATAGAAAATTCAATCATGCTTTCAGAGGGGACATTGTAACAACTGTGTAATATTGATTTTTATTAACTAACAATACCTTGCAGGAGTGTCAATATGGAAGAACTGATCCAACATCTTATTTTTGACCAAAATTAAACTAAAAAGGTGAAAATCAATAAAAGTCATGACAAAAATGGAACTGCCAAATTTAAAACAACATAATTAAAATGACAGAATTTTAAAAAGCATAAGGAAAACTATTAAATAAAAGAAGAATTTAAACTACTGTAAAAGCATAAATGAAATCAGTTGTGAAAATGAAAACAAAACTAGACTACTAATATACAGAAAAACCAAACAAGTTGGTTCCACGTAGCGTTTTAAGTGAGAACCGTTAGTGTTGTAGGAAAACAATCGCTCTTGTAAATATTTTAGAATGTAAGAGTTTGTACCCAGAACAAAAGCGATCTTGAAAGGACCCAACCATAATTCTTGACACTTTGAGACAATTGATAGTCCCTTAGATTACAGGATTATTTCATCAAGATAGATATGAATAATAACATCGATAAAATCATCATAAGCTACTTGCATGGGCCTTTTAAAAGTGGCACTTGCATTAGATAAGCCAGAACACATATGTTCATAAGTCAAGGTGCCCCAATGAGTAATAAAGGTGGTTTTATATTTATATGCCCTTTTTAGCTTGATTTGATTGTAACAGGAAAAACCATCAAGTAAGGACATCATCTGTGACCCTACAACTTGTTGCAAAATCATTTCCATATTAGGGAGAGGAAAGTGATATTTTACACTAGTCTGATTTAATGCACGAAAATCAATGCATTATCGGATCTAACCAGTTGTTTTTCGAAGGGGGACCAAATTGGAAACCCATTCAGAATACTTGATTGGAAAGATGATTTTGTATTTCAAGAGCTTTTCCAACTCTTTTTGAATAGTTGCCTCCAGTGCAGGGTTGATAGGTATTTTCTTTTGCCTAGCTAGTTTTATTCCTTCCTTGCTGGGAATGGCATGTTGTATAAGAGAGGGATCAAAACCATGAAGGTCCTCGTAAGAACAATCAAAAACATCTTGAAAATCACCAAGTAGCTTGGAAAACTTCATCTTCTCTTCATCCAAACATTGGGCACCTATTTTGAAATTCTTTGGAGACTTGGGTGTCCCAATGTTCAAGGATATAGTTTCACCCACCTTCCTTTTTGACTCCTCTTCTTTATGTTTTTCCTTATTTTCTACATCACTCGATGAAAATTAACTCTCTAGAAGAGTCAAGCCTTTAGGAATATTGTTGTCTTCTATGGATATAATTTCCTTGAGCTTATAAGGTTCATTCTGAATGAAAGCGCAGATTCTCTCATCACTAGGGAAGACTTGCCATGATTCTATATTGTCAGGGATATGTGGACAATATAGAGATTGAAAACTACAATTAGGTATGTGTGGTAGAAGTTGTCTATTAGGAGAGGCTGCGAAAATAGGTAACCGGTCAACCATTGAGTTCAATTCCCTTTTAACATGAGTAATGTTGAAATATAACAGGTTTGAGATAAGAGCCCAAACGGTTTGGGTGTATCGTTTCATCAAATTGTTTCTAAGAGACTATATCTTACGTACAAGGTTCACAACAAGATTAGAATCTCCAAAAAATGTAAGGTGAACACAACCTAGATTATAGGCGTTTTCAATTCCTAATAGTAAAGATTTGAATTCAGTGAAATTGTTTGTACAAGAAAACTCCAAACTATAAGAAAAGTTATGAATTTTCCCCACATAAGAGTACAAGATAATGCCATCTCTGTTTCCTTCATTAGAGCATGAACAATCAAAGTGAATGTGCCACATACCATCATATAATTCGATGTGTTCCAAGGTAATGTTATCCTCCTCGGCAAACATGGAATACACCCCTAGGTTCTCCTCGATATAATTCACATTAGGTTATGGAACACTCTCTATGTAAGGTGAAATCCTTCCCTCTCTAAGGAAAATGATGTTTTTACCATCCCGACGAATGAATAGGTGTGTCTCGTCGAGTGAGAGGTATCCACCTATCAAGGCTTTCCAATATCTTCCTAATATGATCAAGTAATTTCTTATTGGCATATCAATTACCTGAATATTAAGGGTTGTTGTTATTTTAGGGTGTGCGCACAAAACCAAGGTCACATCTTTGATCTTGCCTATGGTTGTTTGTTGTAGACTATTATAAGAGAGCATGCTTCTAGAATTTTCATTTTTAGAAGACAAGCCTAGCTCTTCCATAATAATCTTCAACATTACACTTGGGCCCGAACCGCCGTCAATGAGGCAATAATGGGCGATCTTATTAATAATTTTTACATAAATATAAAAAGGGGGATTTTTTACAGGGTATCTAAAGTTATGTAAACCTAATTTATTTACAAATTAATCCTCTTTGGTTACCTCTTCAAAGAGGTTGGCTACAATAGAATCCTTTCCTTCCATGAATTTTTTTAGATGCCTCTGTTGTTCAGGGACGACAACCATGTCCAGAAGGGTTGTGTTTCCTTTGATGTTGGCCAACTAATTTAAGATATTGTATTTGGAAGAGGGGAGAGGGCAAATAATTCCTTAACTGTCAGGAACCTTAGGAACCTGAATAATAATAGCTGGTGAGGATGAGATCAAGCCAGAAGAACTATGGGGAGGATCATATTTTCCTTTGGGAGCATAGGATTTGTTCCTAGTATTGATGATCATGACATCTTCTGGATCTACAAAATCTAGGA
>JASDQU010505245.1:0-13084 GCA_032191745.1 Picea mariana | reverse complement strand
TCTTGCACAAAGCCAACCCGATCTACTAGTACTCCACTTACATCGCTTAGCAGTTATTTATATCATTACAAAAAGGCCTAATCATGGGTAAACCCATGGGTCGACATCGCTTAACCCGTTACATAAACCCTAAAAACCCTTTGTTTGGTCCACAAGCCCACAAAACAAGCGATATCTCGTGATCTACGCTCCGCCTGGGCGCTCAATCTTCGACCAACCTGTCAAAGTCTCAAAAGTGGTCAAAACACGACCAATGTTTCCTCAAACATTGGTCAAGGGCCAACATCACCCTATGTTTATAGCCATAAAAAATTATATCCTAATTCACAAGTATTGATTACAAGTGCTTGGGATGATTTTTTTATAAATAAAAGCTGGCTGAAAATTTCATTTTTTATGTAATTTTCTAAATATATAAGATGCTGGAATAAATATAGAGATAGAAGTAAAAACACCAAGTCAATAATCGAAACATATGAGACATAAAGCAATCGCTTATTTCATTCCAATTTATCAAAAGAATCATTCTCTTTACAAAATTCTCTGAGGAAGCTTTGGACCAAAGTCAAACTTAGATGTGCCCGATGAAAACCATACAAAAGGACTTCTGACAAAAAGTAAAAAAACTGAATGTTAAAATATGGATCATCTTGCCACAGATTATTGCCCATGCGACTCTTCACAATAGCATTTTCCAGTCATGAAATTTAATTCACAAACAGATAAGTCTACACAGACTATAAAAAATATATCAAAACCTCTGAAAGTAAGTGTCTAAAAGATGTAATTCAGCCCTGAATCTTGTTGTCTACAATAGGACCCTACTATCATAAAAGAGAATTAGGCCTTCAATGAATTAAAGAATGAATGAAAACTAAATTATCTCAACAAAACTCAAAGAGAATACCTTAGTATGTTTCTCCTTCTATTCTCCTCTTGTTCCTCCTTTTCCTTCTACCTTTAAGCAATTAGAATTAGCTAAAGTAGTTGAACCACTTTCTTAGTTAAGTTAACTAAAACTCAACCAACCTTTTTTTGTTAAGGGGGAAAATTAATAAAATCACAATACGGATTTGAAATAAATAATAACTAGTGGGTGGGACCCCTTGTGACTCACTTTAGATTTTAACAATCATAACACAACTAGTTAATCAATCAAAATATCACTCCTTGTGCCTCCCATTATCACTCTCATAATTTGATAATTTATATCAATGATAATTGAAATTATTCCAAAAATATATTATCCATATATCCTAAAAATAATGTGTTGTCCAAAATTTCATAAGTCAACTATTCTCAACAATCAATAAATAAAAACACTTAAAACCCATATTTTCCACTCTCGAAGGCAATTTTTCCCTTGTTGTTGTTGTCACCCTTTGATCTCTATGAATTTTCCTTAGGTTGTGTGGAGCCTTTAGGCCTAATCTCACTGATCACATGAGAGCAATCATCTCTCAAATGCATGCGGGAGGACATGGATTTGGCAGAGTCATTTGAGTGTGAGTAGAGGGTAGTAGTGGATTTTCCTTTGTCAAGGGCATGGTGGGCCTCGGTTTTTAACCTTTTTCTTGCATGGGATGACTGCACTGGTGAGTGGACAGGGGGATCTTGGACAATTTGATTAATGGGTGGAGGAGAAGGTAGAGACAAGTTAGGTCAACCACGATGTTGGGAGACTCTAGGGTGGACAATCTCTTGTAATTTGTCGTTTTCAGGGATTTCAAGTTGTAGTGAGACATGAGGAGGCACTAGGATACCAGAGGCATGTAGGGTTTGGAAGGGAGGTATTTCTGGCCTATGTTGGACCACTCCTTTCCCAATCCAGTTAAAAAATACATATTGGAATAGTTGGACTGACTCTTGCGAGTCTACATCAAAGTGTATAGAGAACCTTATCCTTCTAGGGCCCATGTTACAATTTCCTCTTCCTCTGTTACCTTGGCCATGGATACCTCTACTGAAAAATCTCATTCTTCTATGCATTATTTATTATCAAATAGTTTCTTCATCAATCAAACATGACATCTCTTTCAAATATGAGACAAAGTTTGGCTCAGTAACACATCAGACTCATGTAATCCAATCCATACAAATCGTTTAATACTTTTCAATGAGCATGGGGTGAATAAGGGTTCTGGGACATGTGAGGGATTGTATTGAGAAAAAAGTGTTAAAATGAGGGGGAATAGGTCATTATTACTGCTCAAAAAACATCAAACAATCAACTGTTGTGAATCAAGGGAATATATCACTATAATTAATCCATGTGTGATCCTTTAACTTTCATAATACATAATTTATCTTAACTATAATTAAATTTTAAGAATAGGGAGTGGATAATGAATATGGGAAGGCGAGGGGAGTTGTAATGTGTAAAACGTGAAATAACGGTAGGGGAAAAACGATATATTGTTTGTAAAACTAATTAAGTAGTATATAAAAGAAAAACTATGTAATCAATACAAGGATACCAATACCAATTTACAATTCATGTGTGTCATGACTATCCACTGTCCCACATTCAATTTTTCAAACTTTCTCAATTAACACAATCTTTAATCATACTCAGAACCATTATGCCTTTCAATAGTCTTGTTAAGAGAATACTTCTTTCTTTTCACTTCCTTTCCTTTTTCATTTAAACAAAATAAAAAGGAACACACAACCACATTGCTTCATCTTTGTCCAACATATATTTCTATAAAATATCAACCATTGCCCATAATTTGCAATTTCCCAAATCAAACATAGACACAAGTCATTCTTCCAAGTTGAACAAACTTTTTAAAATTTGTCTGATTTCATTCTTTTGATAATATTAACCAATAAAACTTGCAATGAAACCATAATACAACACTCAAGATTCATTAATGATAGTGAAACCAAATAAAACATTGCGTGATTTCTCCATAATCCGTACACAGTAACAACGAAATCACAGTCATTACTTTCCCTATCTTGCAATGATCCTAATTAGGGAAAATAACACATACAACATCCACCAACTAACAATTGACACCATTTTGTAGGTATACAAAAATTCAACGCCATAATGAAAAGGAGGCAACTCCTTGACTGTACATTATCACCGACCCCATCAACCAATTGATAAAACAAGCTAGGTTTTCAACCAATTGTCATACAAAAGGAGACATACCCTTGGATGTATACCAATTCTCATCCCCAATTACAACTTTCTAACAACTCGATCAAACAAAGACGAGATAATACTCAAATCAACTATCATAACCACTCAACTAACAATGACAATCAACATGACACCCAACAAGAGTGTGAATGGTTGGATTTCTCAAAATAGGGCTCTGTAATAGTGAACACAAGAGTTAATCAAGATCTCTCTTGGTCATCAAACCACCAAGAGACTGGAGGTCGAACATATCAACAATAGGTAGCAACCCTTCGAAAAAGCACAATGGAACAACATGATTTTATAGCCCTCTGTTTGTGTAATAGTGTGATAGTTCAAGACCGGATAGGATAGGCAACAATGCAGAGGAGCAATGATTGCTTACTGAACAATAATAAAAATCAAGATACATAGAGGCATAACCCTCACGTCTTTTATAATAGATGAACCAATTTATAACAATGCCAGTGGAAATGCAGACCTGAGGTATCACCAATCAACCATATAGCATACATCTTGGCATAATGGCCATCCCATAATCAACGCGTTGATACCAATACCAAAACAATAAGCCCATGACCAAGAGAATAACCCACGACCGTGGCTCTGCAAGATACAGAGTGACCAAAAGGTGGTTCAAAACATATATAAAAACCCCATAGCAACCCAAATACAACCAAACATAGTTACCATAATTGTGAGGGAGTAGCCAACAAGGCTAAACAAATTGAAACCCTCCAACAAAGTATCCATAACTTCTTAAAACAACAGATATCTATCAATTTTTTTCACCACACACAACATCCAACGAAATCATAAATTCAAAAAACCAATCTTTCATTTGAAAAACTAAATAACCATGCAGTCATTCTAGAGAGAAGACCCACACGTTTACACAGTTGCCAATCTCAGGAAAACACAAACCAACACATTACTGAGCCATTGTTCATTTCATACACAGAGTGAAACTCATGGATGGGTGAAAAGAACCATACCTTTAACCAATGACTTTGAAAAGGGTGAGTTGGTCGAGCAGTTCCTTCCAGGCTTGAATCTCAGAGCTTAACCGTCAGCAAAACCAAATGAAACAATAACAATGCTAAGGTGACGTCTCAATGGGAGAGGTATGGAGTGACATGCATTTACTGCATGTTGCTTCCATCTTCTTCCCCATTCAATTTCGTATTACATGCCAGCCATCCAAAAACCATACCATTAACCATGCCATTAATTCCATACATTGAAACTTGTGACATATTGTTTGCCAATTGCTCCACCCAAATCCATATTAACCATTGCCAAAAACCATACCATAGCATATATCAAAATGTGCCCAATATAACTCACATACAATTCGCATAGCCACTAACCATTTCTAGTTAGGATTAATACTAACTTCTTTTCATTTCATTTGCACATAACCTCTTAACATAGTTTAGCATAGTCCCTTTCTTTTGGAATTTTTTGTTATAAGTCTTTTTCCATTGCTTTTGTTTCATTTTGTTACTAGTGTGTGTCTTGTGCAAGTGCAACTAGGTAATACTCATGGTGATATCATCAAATGTAACAACTGTAGTATATCCCACTCATAACATAGAATTTGATCTTTAGAATAAATGAACATCACATAAAATGCATTTTCCACTTGCAATTATGTCAAAAACAAAAACCAAGACTGCATCATCAACCATATAAGACCTTGTAAGCAGTATCGAAACAATAGTATGAAAAGTGTGATATGAATATCTCCAAGCCTCTAGTATACAAGGGGATCCCACCTACTAGTATTATATCATATTAGCATAGTTTAAATAATAGGTTTTAGCAATACTTTGAGGGCAAAATTCCTCGTTGATATTTTTATCGTCAACAAACTAGAAACTCCACAGGAAAATTTGTTTCCAATAGATTAAGAACTCAGAATATATGGTTTCACAGGCCAAAAGAATGATGGACCAAGAAGATAAAACCAGAATGATCATGCAATAGGGGGAAGTGAGTTGATTTAATGGAAAAATGACAAGGAATTTGAGAATAACTCATAAAAAATGTTAAGTATGAGGGGGTTTATCCTTGTATGTATAATCATTCAACCAGAATTTATTCTTGACTTCAAGGAGAAAACATTTATGGAATTTCTCTTTTAACTCTCAATGGATGAAGAAATGGAAAGCAGAAGCGGGAGGTAACCGATTTCCTCATAAGACAACAGTGTAAGTAGATAGAAAATTCAATCATGCTTTCAGAGGGGACATCGTAACAACTTTGTAATATTGATTTTTATTGACTAACAATACCTTGCAGGAGTGTCACTATGGCAGAACTGATCCAACATCTTATTTTTGACCAAAATTAAACTAAAAAGGTGAAAAGAAATAAAAGTCATGACAAAAATGGAACTGCCAAATTTAAAACAACATAATTAAAATGACAGAATTTTAAAAAGCATAAGGAAAACTATTAAATAAAAGAAGAATTTAAACTACTATAAAAGCATAAATGAAATCAGTTGTGAAAATGAAAACAAAACTAGACTACTAATATACAGAAAAACCAAACAAGTTGGTTCCACATAGCGTTTTAAGTGAGAACCGTTAGTGTTGTAGGAAAACAATCGCTCTTGTAAATATTTTAGAATGTAAGAGTTTGTACCCAGAACAAAAGCAATCTTGAAAGGACCTAACCATAATTCTTGACACTTTGAGACAATTGATAGTCCCTTAGATTACAGGATTAGTTCATCAAGATAGATATGAATAATAACATCGATAAAATCATCATAAGCTACTTGCATGGGCCATTTAAAAGTGGCACTTGCATTAGATAAGCCATAACACATATGTTCATAAGTCAAGGTGCCCCAATGAGTAATAAAGGTGGTTTTATATTTATATTCCCTTTTTAGCTTGATTTGATTGTAACTGGAAAAACCATCAAGTAAGGACATCATTTGTGACCCTACAACTTGTTGCAAAATCATTTCCATATTAGGGAGAGGAAAGTGATATTTTACACTAGCCTGATTTAATGCACGAAAATCAATGCATAATCGGATCTAACCAGTTGTTTTTCGAAGGGGGACCAAATTGGAAACCCATTCAGAATACTTGACTGGAAAGATGATTTTGTATTTCAAGAGCTTTTCCAACTCTTTTTGAATAGTTGCCTCCAGTGCATGGTTGATAGGTATTTTCTTTTGCCTAGCTAGTTTTATTCCTTCCTTGATGGGAATGGCATGTTGTATAAGAGAGGGATCAAAACCATGAAGGTCCTCGTAAGAACAAGCAAAAACATCTTGAAATTCACCAAGTAGCTTGGAAAACTTCATCTTCTCTTCATCCAAACATTGGGCACCTATGTTGAAATTCTTTGGAGACTTGGGTGTCCCAATGTTCAAGGATATAGTTTCACCCACCTTCCTTTTTGACTCCTCTTCTTTATGTTTTTCCTTATTTTCTACATCACTCGATGAAAATTAAATCTCTAGAAGAGTCAAGCCTTTAGGAATATTGTTGTCTTCTATGGATATAATTTCCTTGAGCTTATAAGGTTCATTCTGAATGAAAGCGCAGATTCTCTCATCACTAGGAAGACTTGCCATGATTCTATATTGTCGGGGATATGTGGACGATATAGAGATTGAAAACTACAATCAAGTATGTGTGGTAGAAGTTGTCGATTAGGAGACGCTACGAAAATAGGTAATCGATCAACCATTGAGTTCAATTCCCTTTTAACATGAGTAATGTTGAAATATAATAGGTTTGAGATAAGAGCCCAAACGGTTTGGGTGTATCGTTTCATCAACTTGTTTCTAAGAGACTATATCTTACGTACAAGGTTCACAACAAGATCAGAATCTCCAAAAAATGTAAGGTGAACACAACCTAGATTATAGGCGTTTTCAATGCCTAATAGTAAAGATTTGAATTCAGTGAAATTGTTTGTACAAGAAAACTCCAAACTATAAGAAAAGTTATGAATTTTCCCCACATAAGAGTACAAGATAATGCCATCTCTGTTTCCTTCATTAGAGCATGAAAAATCAAAGTGAATGTGCCACATAATGTCATATAATTCGATGTTTTCTAAGGTAATGTTATCCTCCTCGGCAAACATGGAATACACCCCTAGGTTCTCCTCGATATAATTCACATTAGGTTGTGGAACACTCTCTATGTAAGGTGAAATCCTTCCCTCTCTAAGGAAAATGATGTTTTTACCATCCCGACGAATGAATAGGTGTGTCTCGTCGAGTGAGAGGTATCCACCTATCAAGGCTTTCCAATATCTTCCTAATATGATCGAGTAATTTCTTATTGGCATATCAATTACCTGAATATTAAGGGTTGTTGTTATTTCAGGGTGTGCGCACAAAACCAAGGTCACATCTTTGATCTCGCCTATGGTTGTTTGTTGTAGACTATTATAAGAGAGCATGCTTCTATAATTTTCATTTTTAGAAGACAAGCCTAGCTCTTCCATAATAATCTTCAACATTACACTTGGGCCCGAACCGCCGTCAATGAGGCAATAATGGGTGATCTTATTAATAATTTTTACATAAATATAAAAAGGGGGATTTTTTACAGGGTATCTAAAGTTATGTAAACCTAATTTATTTACAAATGAATCCTCTTTGGTTACCTCTTCAAAGAAGTTGGCTACAATAGAATCCTTTCCTTCCATGAATTTTTTTAGATGCCTCTGTTGTTCAGGGACAACAACCATGTCCAGAAGGGTTGTGTTTCCTTTGATGTTGGCCAACTGATTTAAGATATTGTATTTGGAAGAGGGGAGAGGGGAAATAATTCCTTAACTGTCAGGAACCTTAGGAACCTGAATAGTAACAGCTGGTGAGGATGAGCTCAAGCCAGAAGAACTATGGGGAGGATCATATTTTCCTTTGGGAGCATAGGATTTGTTCCTAGTATTGATGATCATGACATCTTCTGGATCTACAAAATCTAGGACAGTGATGGTAGTTTCTGGTATTTTACCAAATATTTTATTTATGGAACTCTTCTCTACTTCACATGTGGTTTCCTCATGGTGTTCCTTGCAAAAGTTACACCAACTCTGAGGCATGATAGTTTTAGGTTGAAAATTATTTTCAATTGGATTTCTAAAGGGGGGTGCATAAGAGGATGAAGCTCCAGGGGTGAGAGGGGAGACATTTCCCTTTCTCTCATACTCTATCATACGATTATTCATGTCTTGTACAAGTTGTAAGAGGGTGGACATGTATGTCTTTTTAACTGATTCTCCTTGAGGAAGACATGTTCTTTCGAGCTATTCTTCATACTCTAAACACATATGCAGAGCGAAACCGAGGTTATCAATGGATTTTTCCTCAAGCCTATGATATAAGGGGAAGGTAATGCATTATAATAATGCATGAAAGTTGCTTGGTTCTAAGTTTGACTGAGTTCAAGGATTTTATTGTATAACTTAGTGAAACGAAAGTTGAAGGACTTTATGGTCTCACTATCCTTATAGGCAATGTTATTGTACTCCCGTAACTTCTCAGCTAGGATTTTATATTTCCCATAGTTGGATTTGAACCAATAGACTAAATCCTCTCAAGCAGACAGAATCTTAGGTGGAAGGTCAAAGAAATCGGCCGCAACCTTTCCTTCCAAGGAATTGACAAATAAGTGCATGCAAGTGTAAGTGTGTTGAACCTACATAGAATAGATCTAGCTAAACAATAATACACACATTTGCAGAGAGAATTGGAAAAAGAAGAAGAAGGAGAGAAAGAATGGAAGAATTCTCATTAACCATTTCCACACTCAAAGAGTGAATAATTTACAATAGATACAGGATACATGAGTAACTAATGATCCATAGTGGTGGCCTAGATTGATCTGGACACACACCAGTAGTTACAAGAGTAAATTGCCACCTAGTCTAGTCTCTCAGGAAGTTACGGGAGTGAACTGTCACCTAGCTGAGTTAACTACTCAAACAGTCTTGAGTTAACTGACTAAACAAAGAGTAGTGAGTTGGTGATGATCCCAATGTTGCATGGTGACAAAACCAATGAAAAATATAAACTCAACTCAACTAGTCAAATTGAAGTGTCAACTGAAAGAGAATATTCTCCAGGTGGAATATTCTCCCCTAAAATATAGGAGACTGGATAATGACTAATTATGACTAATTAACAAGGAATAACCTTAGGAAAAATAAATCCTAGGTGTGTGTGAAGTAACTCAAACACCCCCCCTGAACATCACTATGGTGAAAATAAAAAATGGGTTCTGGCTACGAGGCCATGTTAGGTACCCAAATACAAAAGATACACTAAACTAAACAAGGAAAGAGGGAAAACCTCATGGGAACAAAACAACCACTCAAATTACAATGCATAAAATAAAAAATGATAAGGAACAAAAGGCAGTTGCTAAGAAACCATCTCCTTGACTCCAAGAAGACCTTGCAACTGTGCAATTTTGTGCTCTTTGAAGATTTTGTTGAGGATGTAGATGTCTGTAGGGATCTGATGAAGTATATGCATCATTGATATTTCCACACATATCCACTTTATCTTCTTATAATGAATAATATCCAAATAAATTTTGGATGAAATTTTAAAAACCGTGCGGCCATTTCCAGAAAAATGTTGAAATGTTGTTGATTTTAAAATGATCATAACTTCACTTTACGAGCTCCATTTCGGACGATTTATTTTTTGAAATTGGATATTTTCCCGAGAGGAATTCAAATATCCAATTTTTTTCTGTAATTTCTTCTTAGAAAATATCAGAATGGCATCTAATGTGTGTGACTCCCTTTTTGTCTCCTAAGATGCATGCATGGTGCATGCAACAATGTCTGCACGTGACTCCTGAAATGCATGCCATATATATTCCACATGAATTTAAGAAAAAAAATCTGAAATGGAGTAGACATCATATTCAATTATTGGAATACTAATTTCTACAAAAACGTTTGTAGAAGACTCTTCATAATAAGAGGCTTGATATTCTGATGGATTCTCTTCTGGCTCTATCTGTTATACCTCCTGCATGAAATCTTCACAATATTTTGTATTCCCAAATAGAATCTCCAATCTGCTCCATAATTCATTTGGAGTTAATCCTTGTGATTCTCCATATACTTGATGGAAAAGTTCGAGAGAAACAAACATGCCGATACTTCCTATGGCCATATCTTGTCTATTGAGAAAGTCATTTTTCTCATCGATGGAATCAGGCTCTACTTACATTACCATGGTTATTTGGTATAATCCTCTACATCTAAGATGAAGAATAATTTTTGGCTTCCATTCCAAATAGTTATGAGGCATGAGAAGTATTTCCGGCGAATAATCCATCTTTTTGTTGTCTTCAACTTTTGTACCTACAAACAACTTTGGTTTAGATTTTTCTTAGCAGTTCGTCAGCTCTGATACCATGTAAATGTGTTGAACCTGCACAGAATAGATCTAGCTAAACAATAATACACACATTTGCAGAGAGAATTGGAAAAAGAAGAAGAAGGAGAGAAAGAATGGAAGAATTCTCATTAACCGTTTTCCACACTCAAAGAGTGAATAATTTACAATAGATATAGGATACATGAGTAGCTAATGGGCCATAGTGGTGGTCTAGATTGATCTAGACACACACCAGTAGTTACAAGAGTAAAACACCACCTAGTCTAGTCTCTCAGGCAGTTACGGGAGTGAACTGTCACTTAGCTGAGTTAACTAGTCAACTAGTCTTCAGTTAACTGACTGAACAAAGATTAGTGAGTTGGTAATGATCCCAATGTTGCATGGTGACAAAACCAATGCAACATATAAACTCAACTCAACTAGTCAAATTGAAGTGTCAACTGAAAGAGAATATTCTCCAAGTGGAATATTCTCCTCTAAAATACAGGAGACTGGATAATGACTAATTATGACTAATAAACAAGGAATAACGTTAGGAAAAATAAATCCTAGGTGTGTGTGAAGTAACTCTAACATAAAGTATCATTTTCATTGGCTCCTATGTTGTGACAAGCATTAGAAAATTCCACCAAGTGTTCTTTTGTAGTGACGATGTTATTCTCCGAAAACCTAGGAAGATGGTCTTTAAATTTACGAAGTGGATGAGTAGCAGGTGTTAGGTTAAGAGGAGAGGAAACATGCCACGGTGTGGTTGTAGAGTCTTCTTCAAATTGAAAAATCCCATACTTTTTAATGAATTTGGTGGGGTTTTTGGTAGATTGAACATGGATATGGTGGCTATATAAGCTACCAATCACTGATGAAGATGAAGACTGAGAGGAGGAAGCACTTCCAGTGTCACCAGAGCCACCACTAGATGCCATATTGTGTACGATAGGTAAGGGAGAGAAAGATGAATTGGATGAATCATACAAGGTTCTCCTTAAAGAACTTTTTTGGTTGATAACACAACATTCCTTCTTCCTATTTCATCAATAGGATTAAGTTCAGGTGATAAGCCTCTTCTTCTCCTAGACACATGAGGGTATAAGGACATGAAATGAAGGAAAAAAAAGGTTATTGTTGATTTCTAGGTTGTCTACATCTAGCATCCCAACGTTTTTTGGGCACTAATGTCTTGTTCAATTGATTCCCATGAATGATTAAGCTAAGCCCGAGTATTAGTAGTGTCTAAAATGGCGTTAAACAAATTCAAAGAAATTTTGGTCTGATCTTGAAGACCAGGCTCCATATTGGGCTTCCTTGCAACAGTTACAGTCATTAAGTGATAAAATAGTCAAAGAATCAATATCAGAAAAATAGATGTATACAATGATAATCAAGCATAAAAATCAACCACAGAGATATTGAAGATCTCCCCAGTATGGTCGCCAAATAAATGTTGAGGAAAAGATATGAATGATCTTACTCAAGAATTGCCAGATCTTACTTGGATAAAGTAAGATATATGGGAATATCACCCTATGTTTATAGCCATCAAAAATTGTATCCTAATTCACAAGTATTGATTACAAGTGCTTAGGATGATTTTTTTGTAAATGAAAGCTTGCTGAAAAATTCATTTTTTATGTAATTTTTTGAATATATCAGATGCTGAAATAAATATAGAGACAGAAGTAAAAACACCAAGTCAATAATCAAAATAGATGAGACATAAAGGAATCACTTATTTCATTCCAATTTATCAAAAGAATTGTTCTCTTTACAAAATTTCCTAAGGAAGCTTTGGAACAAAGTCAATCTTAGATGTCCCCGATGAAAACCATACAAAATGACTTATGACAGAAAGTAAAAAAACTGAACTTTAAAAGATGGATCAGCTTGCCACAGATTGTTTCCCACTTGACTCTGCACACAAGGGGGGGAAGGTATGCCCCCCCTGGTTATGTGCAACATTCGGCAATGGGCAGTAGCCCAAGGCAGCGCCCTAAATTTTGTTTTTGGGTGGTTTTTGTTATTTTTAGCGGATTTTTCTATTTTTAGCGGTTTTGTAAATTAATCTTGGATTAAGGTATTAGGGTTTTGGTATCTACGGAATACCTAAAAACATTGTATATATATTGTATGGTGAATGGTGAAATTCGATATAATGAATATAAGAAAGGTTTTCCCAGTTGAGGGTTTCTGGTATAAAATGTCTGTGTACTATGTGTATGAGCCATTGGTTAGATTTTGTTTTTCTTAAGAATCTATATGCATTGCTTTAATTTACAGGTTTAAAACTTACATGTGGTATCAGATCTCATTTTTGGCTTCATAGGGACGCCTTTGTTGTTGAGGTTTTGGCTCGGTCTTGATAGATCAAGTTTATCTTGGGTCTATGATAAACCTGGGTTTAGTGGGAGCTTTTGCAGCGGTGATTTGAGTGCAAAAAGAGGAATGGAAAGATCTTCTAGAATAGAGATAGAGAAGTTCAATGGTAAAAACTTTGAGCTATGGAAGCTGAAGATGGAGCACCTTCTTGT
>JASDQU010505244.1:13045-33509 GCA_032191745.1 Picea mariana | reverse complement strand
GAGGAAGAACAATGGTGATTACATAGAAAGGCTCTTTGGATGACCAGTAGGGACAATAATACCAAATGCTTTCATAAGTTTGCTAGCTATAATAGAATCAAGAAACATATATGGGAAATTCAAAGTGGGAATGGTGACATTATAACTGAGCAGGATAATATAAAGGAAGAAATTGTCAAATATTTCAAGGACTTCTACAAAACTCCGACAAACCCGATTACAACCGATCAATGCAAGCTTATTGATTTATTCCTACAGATGATTAATGCTAAGGAGTCTAGTTCTTTGTTCACACCTGTCACATTGGATGAGTTGAGAGAAGTTTTGTTTCACTTTAAGAAAGAAAAAATTTCGGGACCGGACGGATGGACTGCAAATTTTTTTATTTTCTTCTCTGACCTAGTCGAGAAATATCTCCTTGCTATGGTGGAGGAAACAAGAAGGCTAGGTGCTATCGCAGGAGGACTAAATTCTACTTTCCTAACTTTAATCCCAAAGGAAAATAACCCAACCTCCTTTGATGAGTTCCGACATATCTCACTCTGCAATCTGTGTTACAAGGTAATTTCAAAAATTATCATTAACCATTTAAAACCCTTCCTATCGATATCTATATCCTTTGAACAGAGGGTTTTTTTACAAGGCAAGCATATTCAAGATGTGTTGACGGGCGAAATTGACCGCTCGTCAACTGGAGGGGTGGATCCGGTCTGGGGTTGTCTAAATAACCCAATCCGTTTGGATTAATCCACTCCGACGGGTTTAGTGGCTCCGTTAGCCGATCTAAGTCCTAGGAAAGTGAAAGAAAAACTAAACTAAAGAAATTAATCTAAGTGAAAAACAACTACTGCAAACTATATACAAATCGAAAACTATATATACAGTTTACTTACTAATATTATACAACAATAATTCTACTTATTAAATGTTCAACTATCAATACAATTAAATCTCGATTGTATATGTACAGTATTTACAGAATACAAATTTTAATCGAAATTTTCAAAATCATTTGTAAATTGTCTTATGACAGCGAAGCTATTATTTTTGGATTTTTTATAACTTTTATGAAAAAGAAATGAAACAACAACTATATAACTAAGCAATGAAGATAACAATCTGTACTATATATCTATCTAAACTACAAAGAATTCTTAAATTAATTAAACTATTAAATTGCAAATAACAAACTGACCTGAAGTAGCGCTTCCTATTTGTTCTGTGCACAGTACTCGATTCAACTGTTTGATGGGGGAAACCCGCACCAGATTTTCCAACAAGCTTCTCGTAAACAGGAAGCAACGGCTCTCTTGAATACGAATGACAAAACAAACGAGAGATATAGCAACAACAATTTTATAGTTTACACATCATCACATTTAGATAAATCCCAATGCGAAGATTTGTACATAACTGTTCATTTAACAGAGAAGATAAACCTTCTGTTCATTAAATTAAAACAGAGTAATTGCTGAAATATAAAATGAGATACATCAAATATGGACAAAACTTAATTCATAACGCATCAACCTGTAACAAATCTTGATATCTAAAGTAGTCAATAATTTGATTGCAAATTAAAATGCACAGAAACTTGAACAAAAGTAAGATAAATTGAAGCTAAAGCCATACAACAAATCCACTTCTATTTGAGTCTGTATAATCAGTCCATAGTCTTTGTTCTCCCAACAATGATGGATTGTTTACAAAAAATAATAAGTATATAAAGGCCACAGGGTGAAACATTCCCTGTGGAAATCATCAAAATTGTTTACACAAAATAGGGGAACAATCTCCCAAATTGTTATTCCTATCTAAGACTAACAACCTAATCCCAAAACTATGTAACAAAAAGCATGTTCTAAACTGCCACAACAGATCCAATTCCCATTGAAATTCGTGTGTACCTGAAGATGGACAAAAATAAACAATTTTAGATAGTGTTTAATTGTAAAATCAACAAAAATCAAAGTTTTATGACTAGCTACAGAATCTCACGATTCTGTAGCTGGTCATATTTACAAACAAAATCGTTTTAAATTAATCCAAATGGTAACAGGAAAGTATGCGGTCAATCAAACAGATCCTTTATTACCAATTCAAAACAAGCAAATCATTCTTGCTAAAACAAACCAAATCTTTTATGTCAATTCAAAACAAACAGAAATCGTTTTTGCATCAATTCAATCAAAACAGAACTATATTCGATTTATCAAACAAAATCGTTTATACTAATTCAAAGCAAACACAATCGCTCATGCTAATTCAAAACCAACAAAATCCCTTATGCTAAATTCAAAACAAACCAAATCATTCTAAAATCAATGTCGAAATAACATACCTTGGATGTAGGGATACGATTCAGTCAGGCTAACTTTGAGTTAACAATGGCAGTCGCTGCCTCAACATTTTTGAACACGATAGAACCTGTTGTCTTTTGCCTCTTATCGTTAGCTTGCAATCTATCATTTTCCTTAGACAACACAGTCACCTGGTCCTCCAAGGATTTAATTTGGGATTGCAATAGAGGGACATCTGTATAGTATCGTTGGAGCCAAGAGTTGCATTCAGTGCATTGTGATTGATCGGGCCGAGTCACTACAGGTGAGGAATCTTTTAAATTACCAAGGGTTCCACTGTCAAACTTGATCCCGGGGAAGTTAGGGTCATCCTTAAGGCACGGTGGGAGGTTGGATACGTAATCATAGGGTTTGACAGAACACAGGCTATGTGAGTATGGGTACTCCTCGGTCAAAAATCGCTCAATCTCAGAATCCGAATCTTCACTCAAAACAATAGGCTTCTGGTCTGTGTTTTGTTTGGGCTTATTACGAGTACACCTAGATACCCAGCGTGCATTCTTCTTACCCTTGCTATTGACATCGGTATTTCCGTTGCCCTTCTTTCTTGCAGGCCTCTTAACAGGATTAGCACTATCTTTTAAACATGAGTCAGGCATGGTGTGGGGGGGGGGTCATCGTTGGGGTAGGTCAAGGGTTCGACAGCAGGTAAGAGTGTAGGAGGTGGCACGACAGGCCCGAAAAGGGTTTCAGTGACCATAGTCTTGTCCACTTGACCACACTCAAGAGTTTCAAAGCCATTCCTCAATAAGAAAACTTCCCAACAGTCACCACTCAACCTCAAATGATGAACAATAACGATTTTAATCAAATAGTGATGGAAGAGGCTGGAGTTATCCTTTTCCCTCTTAAATCATTTAGCCATTTTATACAGACTACATAGGAGGTAGTGAGGCATATTCAAAGGGAAATCTATGAAATTCATAAGCAGCCAGAGATGGTAAAGAAACACTAAACCATATCTACCTTCGCAAGTAACGAATTGCTTAATAATGGCCAATAAATCATGCCACCTAGACTTAAGGGCCGTGACTGTTATACCTTTATCACAATTGATAATTTTCCTCGAGGTAAACAGGAGCGGCCATGGCACTTCATCCACTTTCAAATTCTTAAACCATTTCTGCCCCTTAGCTGGAAAACCCGTGGCTGAGCTAAGGAATTCTTCGTTCAATTCGAGTTGGATGTCTCCAACTTTGGCCCTGCATCCATCGAATGTGAGGGCAAACTGCTGAGCGACTGCAAGGTTGAAACCCTCAAATTTTTGGATGAAAACTAACCAACCATTACTCTCCAGGTCCTCACGAGCGTTATCAAATAACAACAACGTTTGGATGCCATTGTGTTCTATACGCACTACAGGAGCCATAGGAGAGAACACACAGTCAGCAGGGTAAATGGTGAGGGGGTTGGACAGGGTAGACACAGGACCAACTCCCACAGTTTTCTCAAAACAAGCAAAGGTAGCCCGAGATGCAAGGCAGGTGTTAATGCCTATGCGTGCGAAGGTGGTGGAATGAATTGAAACCATGCAAAACATTCATTTTGACATGTACAATCGATGACGCCTTGGTAATTCAAATCATTCACATCACAATCCAAAGCTTTGTACACCAAATATCAAATGGATTATTCATATACTCATCGAAATCCATAACATACATAACCAAAAGATTTTGACCAAATATCAAATAACTATTTGAAAACCATAGTGTTCATAACCAACAATTGGTCCATATGTTAAATCAACAATAGTATGTGTATGATTTAAAACAAAAAAACATGTCGAATATTGCACCAAAGATTTAATCATAAAATTAATGCATTGTATGAAACCATTACACCAAGGATTTAATCAAAGACACCAAAAATCATTGCACAACGAACTTATAAATTGAAACCAAATTAACAAAAATGCAAAGTGAATAAAGGTTTGGTGCGTTGCCAAATGTATGACCATTATTGAGTTAGAGGTGAAATGACCACATGAATAAGAGTATTCGTAACAATCCAAAGATGATTTTAATGCCATCGACATGACTTCCAATTCAAGGTTTTCACGCTTGCAGTCGTGAAAATGAAAACAAAAGGCAAGTGTGTCAATGTGCTAGATAATAGTGTCGTTTTGTTTTAAGGAATTGCGACGAGTATTGAGGGTTCAAAACCCTTGTGCAGGTAGCTTGTAAGAAAAGATAAAAATGCAAAATGGCTGCCAACAAGATGCCATAGGCACCGCTCATGAGAGTTTACACAGCATAAAAAGGAAAAGTTTGAAAGCCCTTGTTTTAAAACTAGATTTAAGGAAAGCCTATGATTGTATTGACTGGGACCATTTAAGAATGATCCTTCTAAAAATTGGTGTGGGGATTCAAATGACAAATTGGATAATGCCATGTGTCACTTCATCTTCCTATGCAGTGTTAATTAATGGGGAGGCAACAAACTTTTTTAGAAGTGGCAGGGGAGTTAGGAAAGGATGTCCTCTCTCTCCCTTGCTTTTCATTTTAGTGATGGAAGGCCTCAACTTGTTATTGAAAAATAGCTTGGAGGTAGGAACCATATTAGGTATAAAGGTGTCGAGACTGATAAAAATCTTACATCTCTTGTTTGTGGACAACGTTATCATAATGTCGAATGCAATTTTAATCGAATGGAAGGAAATAATCAAAATTATAAGTCTATTATGTAAAGCATCGGGTCTCATAGTTAATCATACAAAGACTACCATACATTATGAAGGCGTCACGGAGGATGAATTGATCCCTTTCAAATATTTTCTTCCTTATAAATTTTGTGCTCTTTCTATTAGATTCAAATATCTGGGTTACTTTCTAAAGACAGGGTCACATCGAGCATCAGATTGGGACTGAATAGTGTCCAAATTAACAAATAAAATTGGATTATGGTGTATTCGGTGGCTATTGCTAGGAGGAAGATATATTTTGGTCAAATCAGTGCTGGAAGGCCAACCTGTCTACTGGATGTCAATGAAAGCCTCGCCATAGGAAGTTATAAAAAATATTAGAAAAATGATGTTCCATTTTTTATGGAATGGTCATTCTGAGTTTTAGCACTACCATTTATGTAGATGGGAGACATTATCCAGACCAAAAAAGAATGGAGGCTGGGGATTTAGAAATCTTTATCATTTTAATACAAATTTGAATACAAATACTCTGTGGAGGGTCCTAAATCATGAAAGTATTTGGCATCAGGTTTGAATGGATAAATACCCGCAGAATGCTACTTTAATCAATTGGCTTAGAAAGCAGTCTCATTTCTTCAAATCAGCCTCAAGGATTTGGTCCAGTCTTACCTGCACTATTCCCAATATCCTTCCTTGGCTTAGCTAGCATCCTGGCGCAGATCATCTTATAACTATTGGGAGAGACCTGATTCTAGGTATTGGCAATAATTCATTTCTCCATTTAGAGACAATCAAACTTATAAATAAAAAGCATGTTACTGTCCTAGCACAAGCATGGATGGCTAGGGATCCGATTACATTGGCTGAGAAATGGAAGAGAAACGTGGACTTGGAGCTATCAGGGTATCATTCTTCAGATTGGGAAAACTATATTGTAGAATTAAACAAAGTCGGGGTCACTCTCCATCCAAATTCAGAAGATGCTCTGCTTTGGACGGGTGGTGACACAACAGGCGACTTAAATGTTAAAAACGTCTACGATTCCATTCTATCTACTCAAGCGCTTCCAATTTGTCAAGGTTGGCAAGTTCAATTGTGGAAATGGAAGATGCAATTTAAGGTAATATTGTTTTTTTTGGTTGATTGTACAGAACAAGATATTAACTTGGGACATTTTACAACTAAAAGGTTGGGTAGGCCTGAGTCTATGCACTCTCTGTAAACAAAATGCGAAAGAAAAATCCCACTTATTCATTGAATGCACCTTTTCTAAATCTATCTGGGCGAAATGTGCATACATACTTAATATAAAATTCAAATGGGCTAGCCTGTCCCTTATGGATTGTATGAACTCATGGACACTGAATAAGTATTTATCAAAAAGATTGTCAGTTCTGACTTGCTGGTACATCTGGAAAGAATGCAACAAATCATATTTGATGGTAGATCACCTTCGGCCTGGGCAGTTGTGTTCAAAGTGGTAGGAGAGCTCAACAAAAGTACACCAACTCTAAAATTTCAGAAGTTATGGTAGAATCCAATCTTGCGGATTAGTAATTACTCTTTGGCTTATTTTGATGGTGCATCCATTAATGGGGGGTCAATTTGTGGCGTAGGGGGAACCATTAAACGCTCCAATTCACAGGCTTATAGATGACATTTCAATGGTGGATCTGGAACAAATACTAAAACAGAGTTATTAGGAGCTTGGTCTACTCTCACCATTGCAAAACTCTTGGACATCCATTATATTCAAGCCCTGGGGGACTCTAAAGTAATTATTGAATGGCTAAATCATAAAGGAAAACTTCAAGCCATCAATATTGAAGAGTGGAAACAAAGACTTATGGACCTGGTTATCACTTTCAAAGGAACTAGCTTTCAACACATTTTTAGGGAATCAAATGAGGAGGCAGATCACTTGTCAAAGCAAGCTCTCTCGGTGACTAAAGAAAGATTAACATACTTCACTTGGGATGGAGCGATTGCGGGTCCAACTCACCATGTTGATATCTTTTAACTTCAAGTTTTCTCTTGTTTTTTGTTAGCACTGGAACTGTTGCCTTTGGATTGTTTTTTGAAAGTTTTTCCTGATCTTTCGTGGTTAGTATTCTATATATTAACAGAGTAATATGAGGTTACCTATGTTTATTAAAATATTTCAGATTTAGAAATGATATTGTTTTAGATCTTTGTAAACAATTTTTATTTGATAAGTTTTATATGAGTCAAAGTGTGATCAGTGATTATTGATCAAGGATACCTGATAATGTAATTAAAATTATTATCTAATATAATTTTGTTCTAATTTTTCTACTAAAAAAATGCATTCAATCATTGAAAACAAGCTGATGTCGATGTTGTACAGGGATATTTATATAGTAATACACCTCAAACCACTTTATTCCTCGATTTTTCTTATGTCTTAACCGTGTTTTCGTAGTGGCCGACCATCTGGTTCAAAAAGTAATGGGCCGACTCCTGGACCTTTCAATGCATTAACAACCACCTGGACATCCGGCGCTAAAGGAAAATTGAAGTGACAGGGCATAAACAGAGAAAACGAAAACATAGAAGAGAAGATTCTTAAAACCGTAGAAATTATTGATAATTTGCAAAAGCAAACACTCTGATGCCGAACTGTGTGGAGATATGTATATAGAAATACACATCAAACGCCTTTAGTCCTCATTTTTTCTTAGGTTTGAACGCACCTTTTCGCAGTGGCCGACCATCAACCACGCCAAGACCGTCTCGCGTCAAAAAGAAATGCACCGACTCCTGAGAGCTTTTGGTGCACAATTATACAATGTAGGGAATCAATAACTACGTGGACAACAACCAGCTCATAGTGGCCGACCATCAACCGCGCCGAGCCCATCTCTGGTCAAAAAGAAATGGACCGACTCCTAAGAGTTTCAATGCACAACTATACAATGCAATGTATTCGATAACCACTTGGACAGAAGACCAACGAAAAAAATATCGACAATAACTCCTTCACTTTGTTATTTTTCTTTGAAATGATTTATTAATGTTTTATGTTAAAGATTTTAAGAAATGTAGATTTTTTTCAAGGATATTTGTTCAAAATTCGGTGAGAAATTGTTGAATTTGTAGATTTAAGTGATTATTTTTGTAAAATCCGAGCGTTTTGAGAGTTTTTCAGTATACTGAATCCATTTCTGCATTCAAAAATGGATTCTGAACAACAACAAATTCCACGAAAAAACCATTTCGTAAAACAACTAGCCAACCCCTTTATTAATACCTCCTTTACTTCTATATTCCCTTTAAAATGTTTATCAAAACAAAACAATTTCTTTGGCTTTTATATTTCCTTTTAAAATATTTTATCAAATTTCAATTAACAATATTCATAATTTCTCTCTCTCTCTATATATATAACCACTTAATATTTACCTTACACTTTGTTATTTCCCTTTCAAATGATTTATTAATGATTTAAAAAAATTAATTAGTTATTAAAGTTGAAATATTTATAATGAAAATTATATTTTATTTTTTCATTAAATTTAATTAGGTATGACATGTGAGGGGATAATTTATGATTTTGAGGGACAAAATAAAGTAAAAATCATTTAAAGTTTGGGAATCCCCACTAACAATGAAGCAAAAGGGTTGCAATATATCAAGATCTTTATATGTTAAAAGAAATAAGCATAACGTTAAGAATGGTAGTGGGGGACACTTCCATCATTATTAAAGCCCTCTTGATCGATATTATTCCAATGAACACAAGATTAGCCAAAGTTGTTCAAAGATCCTTGGACATAGTCAAAGACTTTTTGAGCATAGAGTTTTAACATGTGTGATGATCAAAAAACAAAAAGGTGGATATTTAAGCCAACATTAGCACTTGTAGGAATGAAGGCACCTTAGATAAGGGAGACAGGGGAATAATCTACAAGCTAATCCCATGAACATCACCATCCAAAGTTCGAGGAATCAAATTACTTATAAGTGGAAGTGCATATGAGATGAAAGGACAAGGGAAACAAATCTTACACACTCCATATTGATTAGCATGTTTTTGTTTGATATCCTAAAGGCTTGATATATGATCCATTTATATGCATATGTGCTCTACTTATTGGAAGTGAGATTGTCATTTTAGTCAGGAGTTGAGCCTTCTTGTTATTTATGCCAAAGGAAATTGATGATCCAAGGATCCTCTTCATCTCCCTTATTCATAGATCCTATAATATAATGTTACACTACCACTGCATTCATAGTTTTTGTGCTTCCTGCAACCTACTCCAAATTACAAGAGGGATTAAGAGATGTGAGAGGGAAATGGAAGAAACCAAGGAAGTTATAAGGATTATAATTATGAAATGATAGTGTTGGGAAGATTATTGGTAGGATAATTTGTTGATAAATCATCGAGAAGAATGAAGACATGAAATAAGTCAAGGTCTTTATTCACTTACACCAACAAAAACATTTTGAATTGGAGGAATCTTTGTGATCTATTGGCAGTAAGGTCGACAAGGTCTTGGCATATTTGGGTATATTCCTATTGAGGAAGATGCTCCTCTACCCTTAGTTGGCATGGTCACTGGACTCACCCTTACAATCTTTGAAGAAGTCGAGGGTGCTAAAGAAGCAACCCACCCTCGAAAAAGGCAGTCAAGATCGAGGAAGTGAGCACGAAAATGAATAGAAATGAACAAAAGTTGGTAGAAACTGCCCCAAGGGACATGCTATTATAATTTCATGATCTTAGTAGTTTATGTTTTGTTGAGTTGTAGTTATTTTACAATGGTTTCTTAGGCAATATTGATCCGGATTATTTTCGACACGAAATGAGAGCGGAGATATAATAAAGAAATGCACAGAGATATCAAGGATATCCAATAATATAATAGAAATGTATCAGAGATGCAACCATAAACACAGAGATATAGTAATACATGATTTCTATTAATGAAAGAAATGTACAGAGATTGTAAAAATACAAAGTGAAAGACTCGCTAGAATGGTGACAACTTATCTCTAAGAAGAGATGCGACGACTACTCGCATTCGCAAGAAGATGATTACAATGAGGCTCTGAAGGCCTTTTTAAAATAAGCAGGAATGCCAAAAACCCTAGACATCCATAAACCTAACCCTAGGAGATGAAGCGCCAAAAGTAATGTGGGCCCCGTTTGGGTAAGTTGGTACATCAACTTCTCGGGGTCGTAACTTTTGCATACGATCTCTGTTTTAGGCGTATGATAGCCTGTTGGAAAGGTATCGTCCAGGAGATTCATTTTAGGCACAATATTGAAACAAATTCCATATTGTAAACCTATTTTCCCAAAAAAACATCCTTTAGGGCCTCAAAATGGCCTCAGAAGTTAAAACTTGTTAAAAATAGTAAATTACCAAAATTGTCAGAAAACTATTTTGAGCTAGTTGGAAAAGGTGGGTGGCCACCAATATCCATCTGGATCAATACTCCCTCCTTAGGAAGCAATGGTATCCATTGCATTGAGTGCCCGGGGGAGAGGAAAAAGCATTTGCTGAATCTGAATCTTGGTGAGTTGCTTGCCTTGCTAGAGACGTCGCGTTGCTCAGTTTGTGGAAGTTTGTCACGAACCTGTTGAGGCTGAGGCTGTTCAACAAGTCGAGGTACATGAGAGGAAAATGTGCATAAGGAATCTTTGTGCTTTGCTGCAACCTTTTCAACCTGATTCTGTTGGATAGAAGGTGTCTAGGGCGAGGTTGTAGTGGTTGCAGTGTCCTTTTGTTCCCCTTTTGAACAGATTGTGAAGAAGCTAAATTTTGCAGTATGAGATACTACCTTGAGACACTTTTTAGGTGTAAAAATAGTTGGAACTACCTGTGGTATTCTATAGATGACCCCCCAAAGTAACAATGACACTATGGGGTCGAGACTCATAAACAACATGGCATCTCCACATATATGGTTGGCCCAAGAGAACATCACAGACATCCATTGGGGAAACATCACATAATACCTCATCCTTGAAGGGTTGGATGGCGTATGACAATCGACACTGTTGGATGGCATAAAGATCTCGTCCTTGGAGAAGCCACCTGATGTTGTATTGCTACGGGTGTGGTGTTGTCGACAATTCCAACTGTTTGATGACCTCTGCTGAGATGAGGTTCTTCTGGCTTCCGCTATTAACAATAAAATATAGCGGGGTCCCCTTCACCCACATCTGTGAATGAAAAAGGTGCCCCCCCTCTTTAGGATCTGTTGGTTCTTCTGATTGAATTGTTGCGGTTGCAACAATAACAATGGGGTTTGCGTCAATGATCTATCCTTTACCAGTATTTTCAGAATCAGATTCAGAATTAGGGTTCGGCTCCTTTTCTTTGATCTCGACCACCAATGACTTTTTTTGTGACATTTATCGGTGTTGTGTCAGTGGCTTTTGTGGAAATCACACCATTTTTTGATGTCCTTCTTTGTCTTTCCGTGACCCTTCTTTTCCTGTGGCTTGGGCTGGTTTTCGGGAGACTGTTTGTTAGGGCTGTCTTTGTCATACTTTGGTTGTTGCATATTTGCAGACCTGAACTCCCGTTTGTGCTGGTGCTTAAATTTCTGTTCGATTTTAACAGCATATTGATAGGCAACACCGAGTGATGAGATGTCCAGAAAATCCATTTCAGTTCGGATGTATCTGTGTAGAGCCCCACGGTATTTCAGAACCAAATGTCGCTCAGAGTATTTGATACCCAACTTGGTGCATAAGGTATGGAAGGTATTGGTGAACTCTAGAACTGCTTGGCCCCTCTCTTGCCGCAGTGTGGTCCATCTCATGTACTGGTCCTCATAGTTTCCAACAGGGTAATATTGTTCCTTTATCGCATCCACAAAAAAATCCCAAGTGGGCTCGGCCCCATATATTCTAGACTCCCCTATGGAATTATGCTCCTAGTAAGTTTCCCACCAATGTTTGACATGGGGAGAGACTTAAGGAGGGCGAAGATGATCTTTTCTCTGTTGGAAAAATTGTGAACAGAGAAATAACCTTCTAACAGATTTAACCATTTATCTAGGGCATGCGCATCTATCTGACCTTCAAATATAGGAATATCAAAATTGACATGTACCTTAAAAGGTGAGGTGCCTCCAAAGTGGCCTCTTGATGAAGACGTGTCTGATGCTATCAAAAGGCATTGAAGGATGTGGGAAAAATTCTCTATCATTTCGTCCCTCTGTCACGTGAGAACTTGCTCAAGCAACAGACTTATAGGATCGTCTTCTCTGTCGTTTTTCTTTTCTTCCGCCATGGAGGGTTTCTTGGGTGTGCAAGAGCGATTGTCTTCAAAAAATATAAGCTCGAGGCCCAACTTTCTATACTCGTACCTCGTCGGGGAAATGCACTAAAAAACGATCAAGAACAACCCCCTTTGATACCACTGATCCGGATTATTTTCGACACGAAATGAGAGCGAAGATATAATAAATAAATGCACAGAGATATCGCGGATATCCAATAATATAACAAAAATGTATCATAGATGCAACCATAAACACGGAGATACAGTAATACACGATTTCTATTAATGAAAGAAATGTACAGAGACTGTAAAAATACAAAGTGAAAGACTTACTAGAATGGTGACAACTTATCTCTGAGAAGAGATGTGACGGCTACTCGCATTCACAAGAAGATGATTACAATGAGGCTCTGAAGGCAGTTTTACAATAAGAAGGAATTTCAAAAACCATATACATCCAAAAACCTAACCCTAGGAGATGAAGCACCAAAAGTCATGTGGGCCTTGTTTGGGTAAGTTGGTACATCAACTTCCCGGGGTCGTAACTTTTGCATACGATCTCCGTTTTAGGCATATGATAGCCCATTGGAAAGGTATCGTCAAGGAGATTCATTTTAGGAAAAATAACGAAGAGAATTACATATTGAAAACCTGTTTTCTCCAAAAACATCATTTAGGGCCTCAAAATGGCCTCGGAAGTTAAAACCTGTTAAAAATAGTAAATTACCAAAATTGCCAGAAAACTGTTTTGAGCCAGCTGGAAAAGGTGGGTGGCCACCGATATCCACCTGGATCAAATATACTTTCCATATAAGGAATAAAAATTTTAGAATAAAAGTAGTAAGAAGGAAACAATCTTCATTTTTGTGGGAAGTCTAGGGTAAAAACTCAAACAATTTTGTATTACATAGTTTATTATATGACCATAGTCAATCTAATACAAACTTATTTATTTATGTTGGAGGGAAAATTCATCACTAAGTTTAATTTTTATATTAAAAATAATATTTTGAAATTTAAATGTTATAAAATTATAAATTAAATATCAAATATATTAATAAATAATGAATGTTGTTTTGAATAATCTTTTGTCTTTACATCTAAAAAATTATTGTGCTTAAAATTTTAACAAAAATGATTCCATTTAAAGGGATAACTTAAATAAATTAAGTTATGAGTGCAAAAGCACATGGGAAAAATACATGAGTACAATGTGTACAAGATCAATTTGAACATAATCATGCTTTTATAATTAGATTTAATGAATGAATACAATGTGTACAAGATCAATTTGAATATAATCATGCTTTTACAATTTGAACATAATCATGCTTTTATAATTGTATACAAGTTATGCACAATGTTATGTGATAAAGAACAAGAGAAAGACAAAAAATTACTAACTATTTGCTAGCTTGATATATGTTATGATTTATATCATACATTATATATATAGGGATGCATTTAATTACAAGAATAATGTATATAGGAATACATTCAATCACATTTTATGATTTATATCATACATTATATATAGGGATGCATTCAATTATAAGAATAATGTATATAGGAATACATTCATTCAATGAAGGAAATTAGGTTCTGTCATTGTTTATGGCCATTACTAGAGTTGTTGGTGCACACAACAAAGGGTGTCATAGGTTTGCATACCCTGTTGGATAAATAATGTTGTAGTGAGTTCACAAGGTGCTTAGGTGAGGACATGAACTTTGGGACTTGGCCTGAATAGTGTTATCTACACAAAACGATGTAGAGGTTTTTGGATGTTCCCTTGACTCATGTGAGGGAGCTTCCCTCAACCTCACCCATCACTGGTGATGGGAGGATTCCAAGGACATTGTCCCTTGAACCCGTAAGAAGAATTAGAAATCAAGGGTAGCTTGGTTGAAGGAGTTAAATGTGGAAAATATATATTTTCTAACACATGTAAGGCAATTCATCGAATACCAATAATTGTATGTAAGAATATAACTTTGAGAGATAATATTTCATGTTAAATTCTATAAAACTCTATTATTTATAAAACAAGTTCTCTTATTATTACTCTCCCAAAAGGCATATCATGATATTATGAACAAACTTTGACATATGGACACATTAAATCTCATTATTTCATCCATGTTGTATTGTGTTGTCTAAGTTTTTTAAACTAATGCACATAAAATTTCATTATTTCATCCATGTTGTACTGTGTTATCTAAGTTATTTTACTCTAATACAATTTTCTTTTATATAAAATGTCTCGTATTTTTATTAATACACAAAAAGATAATACATGCATTTTATAAACAAAGGTCATGAGAATAGCCACTACTAGTTAAGGCCAAAATACCAAATACTCATCCAATCAAAACTTGCTACGCAAAGCTACAAAACATAAAATGACATAATGACCCACATTGCTCAAGGCTTATGCACTATAAGATGTTGATAAGAAGCTAGCGAACAAATAATTTAATAACCACCTATCAACAAAAAAAACTGAATGGATAGAGATGATCACCTTGTAAAAGCTTTTAGAATGGGAGAAAATGAAAATTAAAAGATTTTAGAATGGGAGAAAATGAAAATTGAGTCTCAAGATGGTGATTACATTAAAAGTTGTATCCAACAAATAATAATAAATAATAATAGGATGAACATCAATCAAGGACAAGGATAAGATGTTCACCAACTAATTTTTATTTCCAATTGCAAAAGGAAAATGGAATGGTCATCATTAAGTTTTGTGGAGTATTTTGTTTACTGTTATATTTCCTTTCATATTTTTTGTTTTGTTTGCTAGTGTGTTCATTTCTTACGGGACTAGCCCATGGTTTAAGAAACCATGGCCCAGGGGCATCTAAGTCGTCAAAATCACTTGGGGATCACGTCCGGCCTAGACCACACCAACCCTTAACATGAATGGATTTTTTTGGGTATCTCCTCCTTACTACCATGAGTTTCGAACCTTGACCGCCTTATAAAATGAAACCCTTGAAATCCAATCGCACTAGCGAGATTCAACTATATTCCCTTTCATATTAAATGTTTTATAAAAACACATTTTAATAGGTTAAAAATATTGCAATTATGCCCCACATCTTTAAAAAAAGGTTTTAAAATGCCTTTTTAATCATATTATATAAATATCAACTATGCCTTGTTTTTCACCAATTTAGAAAGCAATCACGGTCCCAAAAAACTAAATTTTGGTTTTAAAGTATTTTTCAAACACTGTCATATAAAAGTATTAAATTTTGGACATGTGAAAAAGGGTAAATTAATCCTTATTTAGTTATTTTCTATTTTCAAAATTTCCTTATTTAGTTATTTTCTATTTTCAAAATTTAAAATAAGTAATATAACATATTTTGGCACACACAACCAAGTGTGTTGTAGATGTGTGTATCATGTTAAAAGAAAAATACATAGGGATGTTGAAATGCACATGAAAACTATGACACTTGGCATGTATAATACATTTTGCACTAAATGTTGTAGAATTTTTAGGGCATTTCCCTGAACCTTGTGAGGGAACTACCCCTCAACCTCACGTAGCAATGGTGACAAAAACCCACCAAAGGAGCTGTCTATTGGATCCCATAAGGGTCACTACCCATTGACCTCATAAGAGGAATTAGGTGTTGGAAATATTGTCATTGATGTCAACAGTATATCAGTTAGCACAAGAAGCGAACAATATGAAGATCAAATCTCAGAAGGGAAAACATAGTACAAAAGCGAATGAAGATCAAAGATCAGAAGGAAGAATGCATTGCACAATATATCAGTTAGCAGAAGAAGTGAACAATATGAAGCAATTCGTGATTATTGTTGATCATGATACAATCAACAATGTTCTTATGATAAAATCTCAGGAGGGTTAGAAAATGCAGAGATCAAAGCTCGGAAGGAAAAGCATAAGCTCAGAGTGAGAAGCCTCAACAGTCATCCGATTAGGGTGAGAAACCTTAGCAACCGTCCGATCAAGAAATTGACCGTGTTGATCATCTAAATATTACAGACGTCGGTCATATGAGTGACTGTAGGCTTGAGGACCATTGGAGGATCGTGACCGTTGGATATGCAAGCCATATCAATGGCAGGGATAGATTGTGGAGATCAAAAGGACAATTAAATGACTCTCTAGTTCCAATCTTGCAATTGGTCTAGATCGTCAGATCTCATAGACTCGAATATCGACGACTGCGGTTGATCCAACAAACGATCAGATTAAGTCGGATTGAGTTGTGACCATCGGATGTGCAATTGCCACATCAACGACATGGATAGATTGCGGAGATCGAAAGGAGAATTAAAAATCATGTTATTTCCAATCTCGAAATTAGTCAAGACCATCAGATCTTACAGCTTCGAAGATCGACAATTGTGGTTGACTCACCAACAATGCATAACTTCAAATTTTAGAGATTTGGGTGTCGAGTTAAATCACTCACAAGTTGTGGTTCCGCAATCATCATCGATTGTTAATCTTCTTCGAAGAGTCCACATCGACCGTTGGATCAATTTTGAGTGGAAGGACAGGATAAGCAGAAAGATCTAAGATCTCATTTATCTGAAATATCGTCAGCCATTGGATTGAAAGTAAGTGGAAGGATGAGATAAGCAACGAATGAGATCTGAGATCTCGATCACCCGAATATCTGTCATCCATCGCATCACATTAAGTGAAGGATAGGATAAATGAGGCACAAAGTTTGAGAATTCAATTATCTGAATTTCCGTCAGTCGTCAGATCATTCTAAAGTGGAAGGATAGGATAAGCGAAGATGGAGGGTTGTTGGATTTAAACCAAAGAAAAGAAGCATCACAGACAAGAATGAGCCATTGATCTAAGATCCCGATCAACGAACAACATTTGTTTTGGGTCTAAATATGTGAGGAGGTTACACTCCAGAAAGTTTGAGATTTGAAATTCTCGAAATGCGAATTTTCGCCAGCCGTTGGATCATTATAAGTGGAAGGACAGGATAAGATAGGAGATCCGCATTGTAGAGAGATCGAGCCATTGATTTAGCATCATGATTGATGAAAAAAAATTAGTTCGAGTATAAATATGCGAGGAGGTTAAGCTCCGGGAAAATCTCACTTCATAATGTTCAGTTTGAGACTTGAAAAACCCGAAGCCCGGAAATTCGAAATGAATAAGGACCATCGGATCTGTAGAAAATACGATGACCATTAGATCAGGGATATCTATGTTAGTAGACCATGTCAACAAGGAAATGTGGCAGATCACGTCAACAAACCATGTCAGGATGGACATGTAGCAGACCACTTCAACAAGGATGTGTGGCAAACCATGTCAGCAAGGACACATGGAAGATCATGTCAGTAGACCACGTCAGCATGGACATGTGGCAGAACATGTCTACAAGGACATGTGGCAGACCACGTCAACAAGAAATTGTGATAGACCACATCAATAGTCCATGTTAGCAAGGAAATGTGGCACAGTCAGAGAATGACAAGTGTCAAGTTGAAATCAACATTTCAGGTACATTCAAATTACAAATCTGAGTGACACGTGGTAGCTACTCGACTCGTGACACATCATCAAGTGACATAAGTAAGTTATGTCACTTGATGNTCAGATCTCATAGACTTGAATATCAACGACTACGGTTGATCCAACAAACGATCAGATTAAGTCAGATTGAGTTGTGACCATCGGATGTGCAATTGCCACATCAACGACATGGATAAATTGCGGAGATCGAAAGGAGAATTAAAAATCATGTTATTTCCAATCTCGCAATTAGTCAAGACCATCAGATCTTACAGCTTCGAAGATCGACAATTGTGGTTGACTCACCAACAACGCATAACTTCAAATTTTAGAGATTTGGGTGTCGAGTTAAATCACTCACAAGTTGTGGTTCCACAATCATCATCGATTGTTAATCTTCTTCGAAGAGTCCACATCGACTGTTCGATCAATTTTGAGTGGAAGGACAGGATAAGCAGAAAGATCTAAGATCTCGTTTATCTGAAATATCATCAGCCATCGGATTGAAAGTAAGTGGAAGGATGAGATAAGCAACGACTGAGATATGAGATCTCGATCACCCGAACATCTGTCATCCATCGCATCACATTAAGTGAAGGATAGGATAAATGAGGCACAAAGTTTGAGAATTCAATTATCTGAATTTCCGTCAGTCGTCAGATCATTCTAAAGTGGAAGGATAGGATAAGAAAAGATGGAGGGTCGTTGGATTTAAACCAAAGCAAAGAAGCATCACAGACAAGAACGAGCCATTGATCTAAGATCCTGATCAACGAACAACATTTGTTTCGGGTCTAAATATGTGAGGAGGTTACGCTCCAGAAAGATTGAGATTTGAAATTCTCGAAATGCGAATTTTCGCCAGCCGTTGGATCATTATAAGTGGAAGGACAGGATAAGATAGGAGATCCACATTGTAGACAGATCGAGCCATTGATTTAGGATCATGATTGATGAAAAAAATTTAGTTCGAGTATAAATATGCGAGGAGGTTAAGCTCGAGGAAAATCTCACTTCATATTGTTCAGTTTGAGACTTGAAAAACCCGAAGCCCGGAAATTCGAAATGAATAAGGACCATCGGATCTGGAGAACATACGATGACCATTAGATCAGGGATATCTATGTTAGTAGACCATGTCAACAAGGAAATGTGGCAGATCACGTCAACATACCATGTCAGGATGGACATGTAGCAGACCACTTCAACAAGGATGTGTGGCAGACCATGTCAGCAAGGACACATGGAAGATCATGTCAGTAGACCACGTCAGCATGGACATGTGGCAGAACATGTCTACAAGGACATGTGGCAGACCACGTCAACAAGAAATTGTGATAGACCATGTCAACAGTCCATGTGAGCAAGGAAATGTGGCACAGTCAGAGAATGACAAGTGTCAAGTTGAAATCAGCATTTCAGGTACATTCAAATTACAAATCTGAGTGACACGTGGCAGCTACTCGACTCGTGACACATCATCAAGTGACATAAGTAAGTTATGTCACTTTGAGAGTTTTTCTTCGGAAGTTTTACCACCAACACTTGCCCAAATTCCCGAATGCTGAAGTGGACACGAGACGTCCAATCTGAAGATCACTTCGGGATCATTCTCATCCATTGATCTACTATAGTGGAAGGATAGTGTAAGAGGAAATGTTAACCGAAAGAAAGCAGTCTCCACCATATTATGACTTACCACAACAGGTGATCACTCCGAGGGAAAATGGAGCTGTGTCTATTCGAAACCTCTGAAGTCCCGAATGCCGAAGTCTTGAAGCAGACATAAGTTGTCCAATATGAAAGATCACTTCGAGAGTATTCTCAACCATTGATCATGCTATAGTGAAAGTTGAGACTTGAGAATTCCAAAGCCCAGAGACACGAAAGGATCATAGTCGTTGATCTGAAAGGGAAATGTGTCAGTGGATTGTCAACTCCGAAAGATTGACGTACAAAGGAAAGAATGGGTTGAGATTTTAAATCTACGAAGTCCGGAGACCCAAAGGAGATCTTGACCGTTGATCTGAAAGGGACATGCATTAGTGGATTGACAACTCCAGAAGATTGACGTACGAAGGAAATAAGGGGTTGAGATTTGAGATCTCCGAAGTCCGGAGACATGAAGGAGATCTCAATCGTTGATCTGATGTCGGGTGTACTCTCAACCGTTGATCAAAATACAGTGGAAGGATAGCGTAAGAATAATAGCCAAAGACCCGAAGGGCGAAGACCCAGAGTCCTGAAAATCGTCCATCTCATCAAGAGATTGAATCGTGACCGTTGAATTGATAAATGCTCAAGCGCTCATCTCGCCTCACGTGAGGTCATCATCATTGGTCATATGGTAAAGATATTTAAAGGGAAGAATGTAATGCGTAGCTTAAATTGATAAGCCTATGGTTCTACACCAATGATCATATGATCATATGATCAGTTTGAAGGAAGCGCCGATTTCTGTAATCATGGAGATGAAAGAAATCGATCCATACCTATGATTGATTTATGAAAGTAAATGGGATGCCAGGTGTCAAGTTGAAGACCCAGAATGATGATCTCTGGTGGTCCCAAAAGTTGTTGTAAATGAGCAAGTTAGTTATAACTTGTTGCACAAGTCGGCTCAATAACTTAAACAAGTTTTGAGCATAAGAAACTATAA